>OMMV01226313.1:0-12242 GCA_900302635.1 Chatrabus melanurus | reverse complement strand
AACGCCCCCTGAAGTGGGAATTCCAACTCGTCAACTCGTACAAACCCCGAGTTCACAATCGAACATGGCCGCTCCCAGCAGCTGCTGTAGTTTTTACTGTTACAAGAACGTCTGTCTTTTTTGTGTCCAATTTAATAAATCGCGCACACAGTACTGTCCTACTGCTGTCTGTGGGCATGTTGCTGTCGCATTTTTATGCGTGAAATATCGCGTAATGTGTTGTTTGATCAACTGGTGTCGATAATATTGGCTAACCTGGTAGATGTTGCTAAAAACAATGACTGGCTACACGCTACAAACGGAGCAGTAAATGAAAACACTAATGTAACTTCTACACCATCTGTTCTCTTCCAGAAGGTCTCTTTGGTTGGCCACATATTTTTTGTAGCAGCCTGTACTCCGAAATCTTGGAGGAAGGAGTCCAGCTTATTTTCTGACTTGCGTTGCTGTGTGGCAAAGGGAATGCGTTTGCCTGAGTTGTGACGTCATTCCTATTTACGACTTACGAGTTCCAAGGTAAATGGAACGTAACTCTAACGACACTCCATCTATTTGGTCCTTGTCTTGTGGACCACATCTGGCCCTCGGACCGGTAATTTGTCACCCTTGGTTTAAATCCTATAATTCAACTTCATGAAGCAAAAGTTAAATAATCAGCATTATTATAATGATCATCCGGTTAACAATGACACTATTGCCTTAAAAGTGATTGAAAGGTGATTACTGGTGTAACTGCCATCCGTTCTACCTCCATTCATTCATGTTCAGTCGAAAACAGTATCATAAAACAGTAACAACACTGAAATAACAGGTAATCAACATACTTAGATGAAACTGCACAATTGATTTCCCAACAAAAATTTCCAGCTGTCTCCTCCCAAAAAGCACAATCCTGACATATAAGAAGACTACGTCACTTTTTATTTGCTTTTCAAAGCAAATGTCTCGGCAAAACAAAGTGTGCCGGCAAAGTGTTTTTCACATCATCATCGCTGACAATCCCACAGTAACCTCTCTTTTTTCCCTTCATCTTTCAAGGCGCCACCTTCCGTCAGCTTTTTTTCCCGAACAAGTCTAAAAACTTTGGTAAAACTTGCAAGAAGAAGCAGGAAAAAAACACGCGCGCACACACACACATACACACACACACACACACACAACGTGGATCAATTTCCTTTCGAGCAGCGTGTGGGTGAGAGGTGAAAGGTAGGCTGCTGGGGGGACGAATTTAAAACAGCCAAGATGGCGAGAGCCTTGTTGTTTTGGAAGGGGCAGAAAAAATGGAGGATATTGTAATATACACAAAGGGATAAATTTCAACAACTGGGCCAAGCGGCTGCTAGCCTGCTGCACCGTTTGAGGAAGCCACCGCGATAAGCAGCGCCAGCTCCGTGGGCTGCCCACGGACACGGCGACACCACAGCCCGAACCCGACCGAAGGGCATATTTATGTTTTTTGTCGTTAATTGTTTTATTTTGGCGTCGTGGGACTATTAAAGTGGATGGATTAGAGCGGACAGCGAGGACCAAAGGCAGTCCGGAGCGTCATACTTACAACTACTCGGTGTTCGCATCCAGCACATAAACGGAGCCGCGACCGACAAACCCAACACGAGCGTGACGATTTCAAAATATATATATATAAGGCAGACAAGACGAGGCTGTAAACCGTTTAAAAAGTTTTTAAAAAACCTCTCAAAAGAGACAAGTTGTTATCAAGCAGAGGAGTGAGCGGTGCAGGGGGAGAAGCAGAGAGGGACACAAAGACGATTCCCACTATCAGGTCACCGCGCAGAAGAGAGGAAAAAAACATTCGCTTTTATCCAATAAAAAGAAACTTTACGGGTATGACTAAATGTTGGATTGCGGCTACACACGAAATGAATTACACGTTAGCGTGAAAACAAGTTACGTCTGTAAGCAAAGTCGAAGCCAGCCAGCCCTATCGCTTCTAATGTGATAGTGAGGGGGGAAGAAATTAAAAAATAAATAAATAAAAACACTTACCTTTTTTTAGTTTCGACACTTTACTTATGTCCAACGTGGTTTGACGCTCGGCTAAACACTTGTGTTGATGTTCTTCTCGCCTCTTTTTTATTTTTCCCTCGGTCGCTTTTGGTTGTGGAAGAGGTCGAGGACGAATGATAAAGAAGAGAAGTGGGCAGTAATTGAGTCTCGGTGTGTGACTGTGTGTTAGTTACTAACAGCAGATTGAAGGAGACTCTTCTCAAGGTTTATTCAGCTCCACTTCAAGGAACCGACCTGACGTCAGCTCACTGCTGCCACACAAAGAAAACTTATTACTGTGCAGCGGCCGTGCGCTAAACCACAGACACACTTAGTGACCGTTATTATTGGCACCGGTGCCCACGGAAAGTCTACCTGCCGTGTCAGTGGCATCTTAAAAAAAAAAAAACCTATGGCTTCATTTCACACGTCTGCGACGAAGTAAAAATCCAGCGCATACTTTGCATTTTACAAGTCGTATTCTTTTATTATGAATGAACGTTGTGTAAAAGGCACACACGCATGACGTGTGCACTTTTACTATTGATTAATTTGACAGAAATCACTTTTGATTGATACTTGTTAATAATAATAAAAAAAAAGTGCATCTCTGCAATTTTAAATTAACAACAATCCAGATCATTCTGAGTTGGTGTGATTTGTTTTGTTTTTTGATTATTAGGCCAAACCTGAATTTTTCTCTCAATCTTAAGAATTGTTGATAAATTTCAGGATTCAGATCTGGATCTTGTGCAAATTTTAATCACTTGTTCTCAGTCATAAGGTCCGCCTTAACACCAAATTTGATTTAAATCTGTTTAAAATATATTAAGGTTCTCATCTAACAAACAAACTAGAGTGGCACTCAGTAGAGTGCATACACAGCAAATTCTTCTGTGTTAATTTTCCAGTGTTGAGGCGTATCAGTGAGAAGTGTTCAGGTTCTGGTGTTAATTTCAACCAGATTTACACCACATTGGTGTCCCATCTTAATAGTAGAGAGGAAGAAGAAATAAGTCCAATATAGGCCCTGAGGCCCATTGGTACCACTGCTTATCCCCAGATACCATAAGTGTGAAGCGGATGAGAGTCTATGACTCCCCCTGGATGGAATGCCAGGCCATTACAGGGTACTTCCCCAGCCAAGGCCAGTAACCCATTTACAGCTGCATGGACTGGGACAGTGCAGATGAAGTATCTTGTCCAAAGACACAGGTAGCATGACTGGGAATCGAACCTGGTAGCCCAACTCCTATACCTGAAGGAAAATAATTCACGCCTGATAATTGGACTTTTGTTGTTTTTTAATGCATCATAGTTGTTAATTACAAGTACAGAGGTTGACCCGTTTGTAGGGGAGCACAATATTGGATTTTTGCCAATATTCTCAAATACATTTTTGTTAGATGTAGCCTGACTGGGAATGGAACACAGATCTACATCTTGGTAGCCCAACTCCTATCCCACTGAGCTACCTGCTACACCTTAATAGCATTAGTGTTAAATCACATAGTGCTAATTCAGCTTTCTGCACGTGTCAGTATAACTCCACTCAGGAGTGAGTGAGGAATAAGAAAAAGGAGTTCTTGAATAATGTGTTTTACTAGAGTATTCTGGTGGCAGTGCTGCTGCTTAGTCGTCAGGCGCTTGTAGGTTCAAACCAAATCTGGCGTCTGTGTGAAATCTGCCTGATTTCATGTACGAAAACACACAGCTTAGGAAGAGGCTCGATGTTTCAAAGTGTAAAAGTTAGCCAGATAACACTATTGGGGTGTTACAAATGTAGCTCTTTCAAAAGTGTTAAAATAGCACTTTTTAGAGTGGACACACAGACACTTTGTGAGTGTTAAAAATCACACTGTGAGTGTTAATTCAGAGCTTTTGCTGTGTACCTTCATCCTTCAACCACGTTAACCCCGTCTGACCCACCTCCCAAAACGACGCGGCAAACTGGTGGCTTATGCTGCACGTTGACGGTAGAAAAGCCGTATTATCTGCCGTTATAGCAGAATCACTGTCGTAGATGATGCCATAATGCTGTGAGACGCTGTAGTTTTGCAATGTTAATGAGACGGACAATTGAAAGACACAACAGCATCTTGCCCAATGTTCTACAAAAACAGGAAGCGTTGGATCTGTTGCTTAAAAAGTCAACTTTTGTGATCTTACAACTGAATTTCACTCTGCAGTATCACACAAGTTGTTCCTGTTTGTCTGATATGAACCTGCATCTCTCACAATAGTTGAAGGTAAATCAGTATCCGGGTTGACTATGTCACTGTGACAAGTGGGAACAGTTGAAAATTTTTAACTTTCAGTAGCACATGCTGTTGTGATGTGTCGTTCCCACAACCGGTGCTGGCGAAATTTTTCATTGTCCTCTCATTGAAAACATTATAACCTTTGGTTTACTGTCTGCTGTACGCTGCCAACATGTAAATGCGGCATTAAACATTAATCAGTCACTTGATTGAATCACTATACTTTTCATGTCTGCCATTTTCTTCCTCACATTGTAGATACGTGAACATTCATTTAAACACTCCTGGATCCGCCCCCTTATCTTGAACCTTTACAAAATGTAAAGGCTTCCTCCCTGGCCCATGCCCCACGTATGCACCAAGTTACATGAAAATCAGTTTTTCCATAATCATGCCAAGAAATAAACCTCCTTTATGGAGGTAATAAACCAAACATCCTTGATGAAGGTAAGTGGAGTGTATATGGTGGAGGTGGGGGGTATTTGTGTTTTCCTGTACTTTTATATAAGCTTATTTGTATAGTACAATGAGACCAAAAAGTGCTTTAAATAAGACATAGATGTGGAATGTACATAATATTTAGAAGACATAAAACAAAATATATTAACAGAGAATGAAATGCTTTAAAAGTACAAAAATATTCATTTTCTGAACCCGCTTATTCCAATTAATGGAATGGGGGGGAGGGGGGCATGGGTAGAGCCCACCCCAGCAGTCATTGGGCGAGAGGCAGGGTACACCCTGGACAGGCTGCCAGTCCATCACAGGGCCACATATTGCCAGACAAACACATTCACACTCCCATTCACACCTAAAGTCAATTTAGAGTCATCAATTCACCTAACCTGCATGTCTTTGGAAGTGGGAGGAAGCCGGAGCGCCCAGAGGGAACCCACGCAAACACGGGGAGAACATGCAAACACCGCACAGAAAGGACCAGGTCGGAAGCGAACCTGGGACCTTCTAGCTGTGAGGTAACAGTGCTAACCACTAACAACCGTGCCACCCACAAAATATTCAATAAAGAAGAAATTAAAGTTTCAGTACAACTGGGGTGCAGTGGCACAGTATACCTTACAGGTTTGTTAGATGTATAATAGCTAAAAGCAGTTTGACAATTTGGTTCTGACTTAGGGCACAACTGCTTTTTCTTAAAGGGGTCATATTGTGCAGAATCCTTTATAGTCACACCTTTACAGTTACATATGGTTGGTTTTCATCTTGAACTTTTTCAAAGCCCCAAACTTCTGTGATTATACATGTAGAAAGTTGCTTAGTCTGCCGTCACTGCGACCCGGACCCGCATAAGTGGCAGAAAATGAATGAAAGAATGAAAAAAGTCTCCTACTTTATGAAACACAAACGATGAAACACCTTGTTTGAAACCTCTGTGATATATAGTAACAGTCCTGGTCAGAATTATTGGTACCCCTGAATTTTAAGTACAGTATATAAAATATGTTCAGAAACAAATGCATAATGCATAACAAATGTATGATCAGAATATTTAATAAAACATCCAAACTTATTGAACAATAGCAACGACAAAAATGCTTTCGTATAGTGAAAGAAAAAAATACAGACGTAAAATGTACGCATGACCCAGTTATTGGCATGTTGATGAATTTACAGTAAACCGTCACTTTCACAGCCAGTTTTCTTTAGACATGACTGGATACATGAACATTTCCAAGTCAATGAATATGTCTTGGACTTCATTTACATCAATCATTAAGAAATAGAAACAGGAATCTATAATAATGAAGGAGTTGTAATTGCATAGACAGAGGGCCCCAACGCAGAGAACCACAACAATGGTAGGAAAACACTGGTTTATTATAAACAGTTCCAGCAGGCTGTGTTACAGCACTCAATAGCAACAGTCCACAAACTACAACAGTCTTTGGAGTGGCAGACGAAAGGGTTGGTCGCTTAATTAGACAGAGGTCAGGAACATGGGAGATCAGTCCAATAGGCAACAAGTGTCTTTAAAGGGACCAGCAGAAGACTTATCCAAAAACACAAGCAGAGGTTCAATCCACAGAGGTCTGTCACACCAGGCGACCAAATCTGGAATCAGCAGGCAAGGCTCAGGAAACGGAATGTCAGCATGGGTCGGTAACACAGAGGCAAACACTGAGAAACAACGTGAGAGAACAGGCATGAACCTAGACAATCTGGTGAGGAGGTAACACATTGTGTGAGATTATAAAGGCTGACAAACAATTCATCACAGAAGTGCAGAGACACATCAACCCGGAAAACAAGTGAACAGGAAGTAAAGCTACATGGAGGGAACATGGAGGAGATGTCAGAGTAAAAGCACAAGAAATGATTAACATGATTAAAGCTGCTACCCCAGCAACCCGATTCCGGATAAGCGGCGGAAGATGGATGGATGATTAACATGGAGGAGACTCACTAGAGATAACAACGAAGATAATCTAACACGGAGGGTCCGCCAAAATGTGGCTTGGTTGTATCTTTCCGTTTGACCGTTTGACTGTGGGTGATAACCGGACAAGAGACTAACCATAGCACCAATCCGCTTGCAGAACTCCTGCCAAAATCTGGAGACAAACTGGGGACCACCGTCAGAAACAACATCTACGGGGAGTCCATGCAGGCAGAATACATTCTGGAGCATTATTTCAGCTGTTTCGCTGGCAGATGGTAGTTTGGTTAACAGAATAAAATGAGCCATTTTGGAGAAGTGATCAATCACAGTAAAGATAACCCTATTCCCCTTAGAGGGAGGCAAACCAGAAACAAAATCCACCGAGAGGTGTGACCAGGGGCGATGGGTAACTGGGAGAGGTTGGAGAAGACCGGCTGGGGGGGCGTTTGGAGCATTTATTTTGTGCACAGACAGAACAGGCATGAATGTACTCACACACATCTCTGGACAAAGTGAGCCACCAGAATCTCTGCCAAATTAAACTTTTAGTTCTGGACCCTCCTGTGTGGCACGTTAATTTGAAAAACATGCACATTAGGGTCTGCTCCTTTCTCTGCCATTGACCAAGGTAGAGTCTCTACATCTGGAGTTGGTCCCCGGGCGCCGGAAAAAATGGCTGCCCACTGCTCCTAGTGGTTGGATTGTGTCTAACTGTAATTAGGATGGGTTAAATGCAGAGGACAAATTTCGTTGTGTATGTACAATGACAATAAAGACTCTTCTTCTTAATTTGGACAAATGCCCCCACTACAAGAGGTGTGAGTGCCGGGCATCAGGGATGAACAGCCGGTGAGGCGGACACTCCACTGGAACCTGGACATCCTCAAGAGCCCTCCTCACTAGTTGCTCAACCTCCCATGCCACCATTCCCAGGATGCAAGTGGGGGCAGGATAGATAGGATCATCAAAGGAGAACTGACAAGAGAGCATCAGCTTTGTTGTTGTGAGTGCTTGGACAATAGGAGAGAGAGAAGTTAAATCAGGTAAAGAATAGAGCCCACCTTGCCTGACGAGAGTTAACCCTACGTGCTGACTTGAGATACTGCAGATTTTTATGATCAGTTAAACCAAAAAAGGTTGACTAGACCCCTCTAGCCAATGTCTTCATTCTTCCAAGGCTCCCCCCGGGGGAGATCATAAAACCCAGAAATGAAACAGATAACCAGTGAAATTCACGTTTTTCCACCTTTACAAACAACTTGTTTTCTAATTGGTGTTGCAGATCTTTTCTGACATCTCCTTCGTGCATCAAGATAAACAAACACAAAAACATTTAACATGTCTCACAGAATGTCATTAACCAGGTTCTGGAAGACTGCTGGGGCATTTGACAAGGCAAAGGGCATAACTAAATATTCATAGTTCCCGCTAGGTGTGTTAAAGGCGGTCTTCCACTCATCACCCTCCTTGATCCATACCAGATTTTGTGCATTTCATAAGTCCAACTTGGTAAAGACCTTTGCCTCCTGAAGCAGTTCACATGCTGAGGATATCAGTGGTAAAGGACATCTGTTCTTAACAGTTATATCATTCAATCCTCAATAATCGATGCAAGGTTGAAGGGACTTATCTTTTCTATGAAGAAGAACCCAGCTCCAGCTGGTGAAGAGGAGGGGCAGATTATTTCTGCTGCCAGCCACTCCTGGATGTACTTGTTGATGGCCTAGAGCTCGGGTCAGCCCCTGGCAAAAGGTCTATGGAGCAATTGTAAGGTCAGTGTGGAGGCAAGGACGTAACTCTGCTCTGACTAAATACCTCTTGCAAGTCCTTGTACTCCTGTGGAAAGCCCTGATATCAGGAGGTGTGACTGCCGGCTGCTGCGATCCACACTGTGAATCAGACTTTATACAAACTGATCTACATCTGGTTGACCAATTGCAAATAGTATTAGTTGACCATTCTATGAGTGGATCATGGACCCACAGCCAAGGGTAACCAAGAATTAGTGAATTTAAAGGAGAACAGATAACATGGAATTGTACAAACTCAGAATGGTTACCTGGCATGACTAGTTGAAGTGAAGCAGTCCAGTGAGTAGCAACCCCCAGCAGCTGGCCATTCCGGGGCATTTGCACTGCAGGGCTCTCCCAGGGGCTCGAGGGGGACTTAAAGCTGAGAAGCAAGATTCTAGTCTATAGAGTCCTCATCGGCGCCGGAATCGATAAACACGCTGAGATCCAAGGATCCAGAAGGCATGAGGAGTGTAGAAGGAACAATGGGTCAGGCTGTGGAGGACTTTGTCAAGGTGTGGCTCATCATGCATCCTCCTTTCTATAATGAGCCTGGCCTTTTTACCAGACATCCCACGATGAAGTGGCTGGCGGACCCACAGTATAATCACAGGCCCATTTTTAAGTGTTGTTGGCGCTCTTTGGAGGATAGACGAGATCAGCTGATCTGCATCGATTCCTCAGGAGACACTGGAGGTGATGAAGGCTGTGTAGCCAGAGTGATGGGTGGAGTTGGAGTAGATCCAGGAGCAGGTGAGCATCGCCAGCGGCCAACAGTGGAGTGCAGGTGTTCCAATTTACGCTTGTGCAAACATTGATCTATTTTTGTGGCTAATGCCTCCAGGCATCAAGGCTTGAGGGCAGGTCGAGTGGAGCAAGATGATCTTTTATCTGGTCTGAGAGGCCCTCAATGAAGGCATCACAGAGAGCAGAGGAGTTCCAGCTGTTGCCCTCAGCCAAGGTTCAAAACTTTATGGCGTAGTGTAGCACTCGTCTGGATCCTTGGTGCAGTGACAGCAGGCCTTTTACTGCCTTTTGACCAGGTGCTCCGCACTCGAAGTCTTTCCTCATAGCTTGGGAGAAGGAACACGCTGATTGACAAATAGCAGACCACCAATCCCACGCCGCCACTGCCCACTCCCTGGCTCTGCCCCTTAGGGGAGTGATAATGAAGGCTAACTGGGAGGCGTCCATAGGATACGAACTTGGCCGGAGGCCGAAAGTCATCTGACATAATGACAAAAAGGACTGGCAGGTCTCCGGCTCTCCAGCTCCCATCATAGTGTTTGATAGGTGGCAGATGAAGTTCAGCATGGGACATAGACGATAACCCTCTGTTGGCAGCTGCTCCCTGGGTGTCGACACTGCCACAAACTGAGGAGCCAAATGCGCTCCTTCTGGCATCGGCTGCTGGCCATTCAGCAGTTCTAAAAGTTTTATAATGCTCTCTTGGGACTTCTGGAGTGAGTGGAGCATGTTGCATAGGCTGATTAGCTGCTGCTCCTGTGCATGTAACTGCTTACCTGAGTGTTCAGGATGCCACCAAGCGCTGAGCTCCCCGCGGGTCCCGTCATTTCCAGATTGTACTGTAATGGCATAGACAGAGGACCCCAACACAGAGAACCACAATAATGGGAGGTAAAAGCTGGTTAATTATAAACTGTTCCAGCAGGCTGTATCAGAGCACTCAACAGCAACAGTCCACAAACCATGACAGTCCTTGGAGTGGCAGATGATAGGGTTGGTTGCTTAATCAGGCCGAGGTGAGGAACACAGGAGATCAGTTCAATAGGCAACAGTGTCTTTAAAGGGAGCAGCAGAAGAGTTATCCAAAAACACAAGCAGAGGTTCAATACACAGAGATCTGTCATACTTGGCGACCAAATCCAAGGCTCAGGAAACAGCATAGCATTGTGGGTGGGTAACACAGAGGTAAACACTGAGACACAACACGATAGAGCAGGCATGAAGCTAGACAAGCTGGTGAGGAGGTAACACATTGTGTGAGGTTATAAAGGCTGACAAACAATTAATTGCGGAAGTGCAGAGATGCGTGAACCCGGAAACCAGTGAACAGGAAGTAAAGCTACATGAAGGAAACACGGAGGAGATGTCAGAGTAAAAGCTCAAGAAATGATTAACACAGAGGAGAATCACTGGAGATGATGAAGATAATCTAACATGGAGGAGAATCACTAGAGATTGTGAAGAATAACTAACTCGGGGAGGAATCACTAGAGATCGCGAGGAATAGTTAACATGGAATGTCACAAGAAGGCAATGAAACAACACAGAATAATACTTGGGAGATGGCACTAGTAAAGGTGCAGCCACACCTAGATATTTGTGCCAATGTAGATGAAAGTATTTGCAAACGTCGGTGTACGCTAACCTCCGCGAGTCTCCACTAGCCTTTGCTGGGCTCTGCCGTCCTCTGCCGATGAACGTTACCGCGTCCAAAAATTTTCAACATGTTGAAAATTTCTCGACATACCTCTGACTACGTTGGAAGCCGTTAGAGAATGTTAAACGCCGCTAGCCTCTGCTAGTCTCCGCTGGCTAACGTTTGGGTGCTGCTTTGCCCTGCCTGCTCAGAATCACTGGACAGTGGTGTGTCAAATCCCTCTCCCGCACGTTGCCATGTTAGCAAAAGTCCCACTCGTTCTAATGGAGCGCTGGCTAACGCCCGCCTCCGCTGGCCTCTGCTAGCACCATGTTGTGGAACGCCGTGCTGTGTTTGAGGTTTGCTACCAAACGCCGGTAACATTATTTTTGCTGATGTTTGGCCAATTTTCTCTACCTTTCCCCGCGTTCACCAAGCGCTGGGGTAAACGTCATAGTGTGACTGCGTCTTAGAGTAACTCAGAGGCCAGAATAAAATACCAGAATTGTGACCCATGACAGGAGTTATAGTAAAAGGAGAGTTTGTTGAAAAGGAGAAATTTTTAAGTTGAATGAACTTGAGAAGACAAGTTGTTGTAACTTTTATAATGATTCAATTAACTGTTGATGTCTGTTTGTGTCATAGTCACAAATAATTGATCTATGGATTCATGCTGAGCGACATGTGTTCCAGAAAAATAAAATTCAGGAAAATTTCTCCAATCACATCCACTATAAAGCCTTCAGAGCTGTCATGGGTGTCTTGGTGGCTTCCCTTACTAGTGCCTTCGTTTTTGAGAACTGCCTTCGCATACAGATTTACCACACAGGAATGTTTCTATTTTTTTAATGATTAATGTCAATAAAATTAGAAACACATTTAGTGACTTTGAAATGCTCATGTATCCATCCTTTGACTTGTGTAAATAAAACTGGCTGTGAAAGTAATGATTAAATGCAAATTCATCAAAATGCCCCAATAATGGGGCATGTCTAGTGCCAGGGTTCCTGTAGGTGATTCGCCAGTCAACTGCGAACCAGCAAATGTTAGTGAGATCACAAAGGCAGTGAAACAGCTGAGGGCGGGGAAAGCTCCAGGAATCTGCGGTATTGGAGCTGAGCTCCACCAGTCGGGTGGAGATGCTGTTCTCCTGACATTGCAAACAATCTTTGTTTCAATCTGGTAGACAGCTATCAACCCTTCGGAGTGGAAGAAAGGACTTGTCATCCCATTCTGGAAAGAAAAGAATGATTGCCTGGATTGCGGCAACTACAGGGGTGTTACACTGCTTTTTCTGCCAGGAAAGGTGCTTGCAAGGATTATTCTCCATAGGATTCAGTCCCAATTACAACCCCAAATCAGAAAAAGTTGAATGAAAAATGCAAATTAATCCCCCCCCCCCC
>OMMV01226309.1:0-11532 GCA_900302635.1 Chatrabus melanurus | reverse complement strand
GCTTCTTGTGTGAGGCCTTTGTTATGAGAAACCCTTTTATAGGCCATCAATTAGGACTAAACCAGCTGATATTAATTTGCACTGATAGGGGGCAGGATTGCTTTCTAAATATTGACAGATTTCAGCTGGTTTCTTGGCTTTCCATGCCGTTTTGCAGCTCCTTTTCTTCATGTGTTCAATACTTATTCCCTGTGTCATTTCACTTTATTACACATAACTTAATTTATGGACATATATGTTTTGATTTCTTTGTATGTGTGGATTACTTGGGTTGCTACCGACAACCGACAAAAATTTCATGTCAACAGCCCCATCAGAAATATATTTACTGAGAAAAATGTTGACGCATTCAATACTTATTTTCCCCGCTGTATGTGTAATAAAGTGAAATGACACAGGGAATAAGTATTGAACACATGAAGAAAAGGAGCTGCAAAACAGCATGGAACAGATTTATTCACTTTAGTTATGGGTGTTTTTTTGGGCAAAACAAGAAATAAACAAATCAGAGTGTCATCTGTCACACCCTTTAAGAGCCGGAGTGCTCTTAGTGATTCCTACTATTTAGAAAGCGTGCTCAAGTGACGCATCTGTGCCAGTGCATCCACAGCACAGCAGCAGAGAGCAACCACCAAAGCTCCCTGAGGTGAAGCATTAAGATTATAGTTTTGTCGAGTTTTTCAATTAGTGTTTGCTTTTATTTTATTTAAAGGTTGTGTTCAATTCAGTTCATTCATTGTGTATACCAGCTGAGTGAAGGTGCACCTGAATATTGCACCTTACGCTCTCTGTGCTTGACTTTAGACCAGGTCTTTGGTGGTGTATGGTGCAGTCACTTTCTGCTGCCTCACGATGTTAATGACACACCTTATTTTTAGACCATGGTCACACAAATGAGCACAATTATACTTGCTCTTTACACAACATGCTGGGTGTGAAAATTACAACAGTGTTGGTTGTACATTAGGAATGATGTTTGCGCTATTCTTTACGCTGCTTTGCGCCGGGTAGAAGATAGGGGCCGCAGAGTTGATTTCAAGTGTTGCATTTGCTTTGGAATCTGTAGCCATTAACTGGCCAAATAGAGTCCAAAGAACAAGCCATCATCAGAATCAAAATCCTAAATGGAGAGATGACAAAAACATTAGGTGTGGCCAACTCCAATATTGAAAAGAATGCACTGTGGTACTCAAGGAAAAACCAAAAGACCTGGATGACATTGGGTAACAACTGTTTTTTTTTTTTTGAGAGAAAAAAATTTCTCAACAGTTACCCAGATCAAGAACACCTTCAAGAAGGTAGTCAGCAATCAAGAAATGACGTCACCACAATAAATATAGGTTTACAACAAGGAGTAACCTATTTTGGGGCTTCAAAAACAGGAAGGCCAGATTTGCCTTAAAGAGAAAACGCCCATCTACAGTTCAGGAACAAAATCTTATGGACAATCAAACAAAGATTATCTGGTTCACTGATATTTACTGGAAATGTGACTGTTTACACAAGCAGCAGGCTGACTTCTGGTGTATCTATATCATCTTCTCACATTCGGCCAAATGCTTCACAATCATGGGACAGTACCTGCCAGTGAAGATGAACCTGAAGCATACTGCAAAATAACTTGAGACTTTTTCCAAGTTAAAGCAGATGACGGTAATGCAGTGACCAAATCAATCTCCTGAGCAGAATCCAATCAAGAGTACATAACACTCGCTGAAGCCGAAATGCCCGATGATGCTACGCTTTGACACATCCTTTCACACATCAAAATGAACTTCTGAAGCTTTCCAGCACTCTTCTCAAACCAGTTCTGTCAATTTAGTTTTTAACATCCTGCTCTGTTCTCCATCCTTCCATCAGCCTGCTGTCACCTGACTGACAGGTGGGGGTCGTCACGGGTGTCACGGTGAGAAATGTATTTGGCAGACCAGCCTGGAGAAAGAGGAGAGGCAGAGGGTGGAGGCTGAAACTCTACCCTTACCGTTAACGGAGGCCATAACACCTCTCGACCCCGGGCCACGCATTTTAGAGTGAACTTTGGCCCTGTGACCACACCAGTGGTGCTGGGTATCCCCTCACACACACATATACGCTATATCTTCAGCCACCCTCCGGCCTGCAGGCAGATATTACCTGGAGATTGTATCAGTGTCAGTTGTGGGGGATTGTTGTTCCCTGGGGTAAAGCGCCTGATCACTCTGTGAAATATTCATGTGGAAGAACACTGTGTTGCAACACATGCACATAGGTTAAGAGGCTAAAACAGCTCTATGCTTTGCAGCATGCGGTACAATGTATAGATGAAAATCTCTCAAACCAGAGTACCAGTGTTCATTAGTGCTGGCATTTTAATTCCAAAGGCAGTAAATTGGCCAAGGAATGCAGCTCACTCCTGATTAAAGCCTACAAGTCAGAGATTTGGAATTGCCTTGCTTTGTGGAGTGTTTAGTGTATCTGTTCCATCATTGCACGTTGTAAAACTGTCTCTGTGGGCTTCCTGCTATCCCCAGTGGCCAATGGAGCCATCTGGCACTTGCAAAGATCTGAACAGGAGGTTGTGTGAGATGTCAGAAGATAGGAACTCTGATAATGGATATTTGTCCTCGTGTGTAGTTGGCAAATTCTTTGACATTCTCAGCATTTTCCAAAGTCACTCCATGATCGGCAACATTGCCAAAGTGGTCAGTGTTATCCAAGAGTTTCAAAATCAACCACACCAAGGCTTGCACCGTGACTTGTAAATTAAATTAACAATCAGTAATGTTCATTCATTCATTCATTTTCTACTGCTTATCTGGAGCCACTTCACGGTGGCAGCAGACCAAGCAGCTCAGCCCGCACTTCCCTATCCTCGGCCAAGAACTGTAACTCTTCCTGGGGGATCCTGTGGCATTCCCAAGCCAGCTGGGAAATATAATCCCTCCAGCGTGTCCTGGGCCTTCCCCAGGGCCTTCTCCCAGTTGGACGTGCCTGGAAGACCTCCCTAGGGAGACAACCAGGAATCAATAATGTCATTGACTAATAATTACTTTAATTATGATTTTAAAATGGATTATATTAGATATTTTTAAAAACCATTCACACTTTGAACATTAACTGATGAATAAAGGACAATGTAACTAAGAGTGCAGCTTTAAATGTGATGAGTCAAATATTACCTTACTTTAAAATGTTCAGCTTTTGTTAATTTAGGTGTTTGTGCATCAACTCCTGTTAATGATACATTGCATACTGATGGATTTTGAGGTTTGTTGAAGTATTATAATCAGGCGTGCACATAACTGGTGCTCAGGTGCTCATGCGCGCAAAAAATAGATGATGTACAGCGGAAAACGCGGAGTGAAACGTTTTTCCTACATGTTGTCATCGCTTTCCTCCTGAGAAGTGCTTCCTTCTGTGTTTTCTGCTGCACATCATTTATTTTTAGCACGCACGAGCACCTGAGCACCAGTTATGTGCACGCCTGATTATAATAACAGTCAGGCCACCACCACAATGGAGATGAAATGAAACAATCAAGATGTGCTTGTAGTGTAGACTGTTAGCTTTTATTCTAAGTGTTTAACAAAAATATCACAATACAGTGGCTGACAGGGGCCACAACACTTCCAAACTAAGGCCTAGTCCACACGGTTGCATTTTCATTGAGAGCTCCGGCTTGAAACGAATACGGCACGTGGCCGTATCTGCGTCCACATGAAGCCTTGTTCATTTCTTCTTCGGCATTTGGAGTGCACTGTAATGCAGAGCAAATGGAAAGGGTCTGGGTCTGCTCAACAGAAGCAGGGTGTGTGCCATGCTTTCTGTAGTGTGTAGTTATTATGCCACATGTAGATTATACAGTGCGATGTTTATCGCTAAACATGCTATTAAAATCGACAAACATGTCAAAAACACTCTGTTATTGCTGACCTGTGGAAATGTGTGTGCTCTTCTACACTTCACAGACGCGATCACAGCGGCAGGACATACCGCTGCTTCCTCCCACTGGCAGTTAGCAGGGACGTCATGAGGATTGAAAGACAGGAGGGGCTTATCCCTCAGGGTTGTAGGTAATGTGTTCACCGAAAAATTTTCATCACACCTTAAAAGGCTTCAATAATTAATTTATTATTAATTGTAGAGCATTTATCAGGACCTGCTATCTGATTCACTCCCTTTTCTTTCCCTACCTTCTTTGGAAGACCCCCTGCCTTTCCTCTCCTCAGTCTTCAAGATGTCTTCCTTTTTAAAAAATAACAGTCTAAACGAGTTTATGAGCTGGTATTATTTAAAAGTCTACATGTTGGGGTAAGTTCATGGAAAAGATGTTATAAAACACATCCATCAATAGATTTAGTAAAATGTAAATGTGGTGTATAATGAGAACATTTGAAAAAAGTGCAGAAGCCTGGTAATTTTTTTTTCTTTGAAGAGTGACGGTCTTGCCTCTGGCCCGTTTATTGTGTAGCCACGCCCATCTCTCACTTATATTATATTATAATACAACATTTAATACAACATTGAATAATACAATATTTGGTGTCACCAAAATCAATTAATTTTTCATGTATCATCTGCCTCAACTTGTAAATAAAACTATAAAAATGACCAGCTCCAAATGTCAAACTACATGCTACCTTTAATTTCAAAATTTTCAGGCGCTGGCTCCTAAGCCTGCAAAAACAGAGAACACAAACAACTATAACTTGCAGCACCAGTTTGATTTGATAACATGTCTGCTGCAAATTCACACAATGCACCCAAATGCAGAAACACTTTGCAAAGCTTCAAAACACAACAGAAGTAGTAGCAACACAATGGAAGTACTCACAACACAAACAGCAGTTTTTGCCCAAAGAACTTTAACTGACGGACCGTTCAGTGCATCGCAGCGCTCCACTCTTTATTTCTACCTGGTCGGCAGAGCTGAGTAAGTTTATTTATTTTCTTTATTCATGATTTTACTCTTATCCTAGCTATATTTTCTTATTTTGTTTGCAATGCACTGAAGACGAGAAGTCAGTTAAAGTCCTCTGGGCAGAAAGTTCTGTTTGTATTGTGAGTACTTCCGTTATATTGCTAAAATTTGCAAAATATTTCTGTATTTGTGTGTGTTGTCTGAATTTGCAGCAGACACGTTATCAAATTAAATTGTTAAATATGCTGCAGGTTATGTTTGTATTCTCTATGTTTACAAGCGCTTTTCAATTTTCAAGACATTTTTTAGATGCAGCTACCTGTTGTTGAATTGATGCAGGTGTTTTTTTTGTATTCGTAAATGTTTTCTGCATTTGCTGATGTTGTCTTAATTTGGAAGTGTTGTGGACCCTATGGGCCACCGTAATTTCGGATTACATCCATTTGTATACACAGTCCCTCCAATTTTAGACACCATAAGTAATTGGACAAACTATGCATGATGCAAATTTTGTCTGTTGCATCACCAGTTATACAGCTTCATGGTGGACTGAAACAGAGACGCTTCAGTTTACCAGAAAGCACATGGGAGACTCAAGCGTGGATTTGATCTGTTTTCATGTGTGAAAATCCTTTTCTATTCAGAGACTTGGAAATGTTCCATGTATCCAATATATCCATCCCCTGACTTGTCTAAAGAAAACTTGCTGTAAAATGTTGATATGAATTAATAACAATTCTCTTTTTTTTTTCTTCTTTTTTTAAAATTTGTCCAATTATTTATGGGCTCTGAATATGGAAGCACCATCTACAAAAACAGCCATAATTCTTCAATGGTTGATGCAATATTTTTGTTCAACAACCTTGAATTAAAGCTGAAAGTCGACACTTCAAGCACATCTCGACTGTTTCATTGACATGTAGTGCTTGTATAACCTGCTGCTGTGACATTCCACCCTCGAGCACGACAAGTAGCCTATAATTTCCCTTTTATTTGGACACGAACATATCACTTCAATTTTTGCCAAAATGATGTTTACCATAATTAATGTGGACCCTACCCTGGATATTCATTTATATCACTTCAAAAGGATTGGCCAGCAAAGAGTATGCAAGGGAATGAATATATTTTTAAACTTTGCCGAATCTGTTGGATGGAGAACTGTCTTGGTACAAAAAGAAAAGCTCTTAAGACTTCTCAATGCACGTTGTTTGATTCTCTATCCAAAATCAATATACCATCTGTCTTACCAAGTATTACCATTTGACATTAACACTTAACACAAAAGCTGTTGGGAGAACAGGGATACTCTGTTCGTTTGTCCAAATTGTACCAGTGTAAATTTGTAATTATCGTTAACATGTAACTCAACTATATGGATGATGCCATTGTACTTCTCATGTTCACATCTTGGGACACTGCAACTTCGTATTTATCTTTAGAGAATCTTTAGGACACTCCTCCAGCAAACAAAGAAAAAACAAAACGCCTACAGTCACATATGAAATCAATGATAAAGTGCACTTGTAGCATCTCTTGGGAGATGGTTGATGTGAATATTTATACTAATGAACAATACGCAGCAACAAACGCAGAGTAGTGATAGCAAGATGACGCCTCATTGAAGTGTCAAAACCTGGCCACTACAACGAGGCTCCCAGCCAACTGCTTCACCAAAAGCTTCATTACTTTAAGCCTCATGTAACGGCCTCATTACAGACTACTGACACCAGCTGGTCAAATAATGTGTAGCACACTATTATGATATTAAGAAGCTGGAGGCCACATTGCACAGTTTTTGAAAACGTAACAGCAAGCAACGTTATAGTCATTATTGACCATATAGATAGATAGGTCACCAGGTTTTTTCATATTACCTTAGAATTTGATTATTTTAATTCAAATTTAATTTAATCAAATTTAGCTTCATGAGTGTAGATGACACGCCATTGGCGCTTGTTTCTAAAGGATAATTAAAATGCTGAATGTCAGACTGAAGTATATTGGAATATTTTTTATAGTCATGTTGGATGAGTTACCGATTACATCTAAAGCAGTTTCTAATATTTTGGCCAGTGCATTTGCACAGATGTAGCAGAAAAACAATTATTGGAAACATGATGGAATACAACACAATCCAATAACAGAATAAGCAGAAAGCCTCAGACTGACTCAGAATGTTCTCTGGTACATCGCCTAATGCCAAAGATGGATTTGTTTGAAAAATGTTTCTATTTATTACAGGACCATTAGGATGGATTGTGGTGTGTGATTAATGCACGCTGTCGCCACACTGAGCCAAAACAGTATTATCAACCATGGAAATTCGAATCTGGTATTACTAAAATGACGCCATGTCTCCTGCAAATGAACCGAAGAACTTTGAATAAAACATCCACAGTTATTTGCTCATTAACTAAGTAAAGAAGTAAAGCATGTACTCTTAACATACTCCAAGTTTTAACTAACTGAACCATCGTGTGCACTGTCAGATAGTAGTTTCAACAATTAAATGGAAAAATGAATAATAATAATAATAATAAAACAACTTAGGGTTGGATGCTGAGCATGAAAGAATACAGGGAAGTGGGTGGCCTAAAATGTTAGAGAAGTAACCTTGTTACTGAAAGGTCATAGGTTCAATTCCCCAACCAGACAGGCAATATCACTAAAGCCCCTATCACACTGGGCTGCGAGTGGTGGTGACAAATTGCGAACGGCATTCGCGAGGGAGTCCCCAAAATGTCTGGAAATGTTCGCAAGGGTTCTCAATTTCCTTGCGTGAGCCACAAGGCCTCGCTATCATGTCGCTGGAATTTTGAATATGTCAAACAAATTTACTCTCAAAATAGTCACAAAGGGGTCGCGGGTGTTGTGAACCTGTCTTGAACCCTTCGCAATTTAGTTGCCGTGAGTAGACTAAGTTGTGACTGATTGGAGACAAAAATGAGAATCTGACATGCCGGGCGTGACCTCCAGGCGAATTTTTCACCAAATGTTTAGTAACTACCAATTCAGTGTGATTCCAAGTGCTAACTTGTCGCTATTCGCCTATTCTCTCACAATTTTGTGTCTCCAACTGGTCGTGAGCTGTCTCAGCCCAGTGAGATACTACCCTAAGGTGCACTTGAGCAAGGTCCTGCAGTTGAGCGCCGTGCATGGCAGCACCCTGATGTCGGTGTGTGAGTGTGTGTCTGAATGGGTGAATGTGAGGCATTGTTGTAAAGCGCTTTGAACATCTGCCTTCGGTGGAAAAGCACCATAGAAGTGCAGTCCACTTATCAGGGAATCTGTGGTGACCAAATTGTCCCATCACACGGATTAGAGAGGGAGAGCTGGAAAGAAACAGGAGGCTAAGGCCCCTATCACACTGGGCTGAGACAGCTCGAGACCAATTGGAGACACAAAATTGCGAGAAAATAGGCGAATAGCGGCAAGGTCTCAATTGGACTCGCACTGAATTGGGGGTTGCAAAACATTTGTGAATGCCCCCGGCGATATTCGGGCCAAAATATGTATGTATTATGCATGTAATTAAAAATTTGATGCATATGTCATAATTTCATGTAGTACTGTTAAAAAAAACCCTTCATGTTGGATGTAATATGATCCGTCCCACAATACGTGCAGACGGTGGCTTTAATCATGTTATGTGCACTGCGCAGCAGGAACGGGTGGACATACTTTTCTACCATGTGACAGACTGTAATTTGGACTTTATTTTTTCATTACACATTTTTAAACTGGTATACACCTCCTGTCAGTCACATCAGAAGCCAGCAGTTCATGGCGTGGAATATTTTGACGTCCAGATGGAACGCCGTTTAGTGTCACCTCTCTGACACTTCGAGAGGTGACAGTCTGCCATTAAAGTGTAAGTTATTATCATGCATTTATGTCATTACTATGCATGTATGTTATTATTATTCCCGAACGTCAGTTATTATTTCATAAAATACAGTATGGACATTTCTTGTAATTGTGGGGGTTTGGTGGGACCCTGATGCCGGCATCTTCACAGGGGGCGGACTGTACCATGTGCCACACAAATGGAGAACGGTTCAGGTCGGGTTCCAGATGGGTTTGCGCCACTATGACGCCTGTGGGAGTATGTCGGGAATGCCTGTATCGCACAAATTTTTAGGACATGTTCCAAATTCAAGCGACACGTGTGCACCGCTCTGCGATGCCCGCGACGGGTGTGGAAATCCCCGTGGATGCGCCAGGGCATTCCGGGGACTCCCTCGGGAAATTACTTGACCTTGACCTTTGCCAAAATGAATTCTTTCAGGGCAATTTCACTGTCAACCTTCACTGACCTACCAGGTTTGGTAGCAAGTAGTAAAAAGATCTGGGAGGAGTCGGCCAACAAACAGACAGGCAGACATGACCTTGGACCCAATGATTGACCTTTAGCAAATTTGACCTCACCTGGGAAATTTCAGGACTAACCACTAGGCCACCGCGATGCCATGTAAATATGTATAAAACAACCAGGACAAACAAACAAAAACACACATCACTATGTTAAATGGGGTTTAAAACAGTTAAGTTCACCAACAATAAAATCTCAACTCATTTCCATAAAATGAGCCATTTTCCATTATATTTATACTCATGTAACAACCACAAATCAGAAAAAGTTGGGACAGTATATAAATGCAAACACAGTGATTGTTACATTTACTTTGACTTCTATTTCATTGCAGACAGTATGAACACAAGATATTTCATGTTTTTTGTGGTCAACTTCATTTCATTTGTTAATATTCATCCATTCCTGCATTTCAGGTGTGCAACACATTCCAAAAAAAAAAGAAGTTGGGACGGGGCAATTTAGGGCTAGTAATGACGTAAAATTAGTTGTTTTTGGTTTTTTTTGCATTTTCCATTAGCGTCCCAACTTTTTCTGATTTGGGGTTGTGCTTGCAGTGTTCCCTGTGGAAGTATATTATCTAGGAAAATACAAGTATCAGATCAGTGCTCAGTATAAGCAGATATTCAATATTAAATGACTCGGATCGGGACCAGGAACAGAAAAAAAAATGATCGGAACATCCCTAATTGTAACATTTAGTTGATCTCATAAAATCTGCAGCACAGATTGGTATTTGGATTAATTGCAACAGCTATGTCGGGTGTTGCTTTCATTTTGCTTTTTTGGGGATGGATGGGGGGAGGTCTGACTTTTGGACATCATTGAATTGCGACGCTTTCATTTGCAAGTGTAAAAAGTAGCTCAATTAAAGTCTTAATGAAAAGCAAAACTCTAACAAGAGTTCCACACTTTTATGCAGCGCTGTGATTGCGACACAGGTGTAAAACACGCAGACCTCTATGTTACTCAGCCTGGTATAAATGCTTCATTGAATCTGAAGTTGTGGCATCTCTTTATCCAAGTGCAGGTGGATGGAGCACACAGCCAGGCCTTTGTGCAGACAAGCATTGCAATTTCATCATGGGTAGCACCTGCTGTATTCAGCTACAAACATTTCTCTGTTATGACTGCATGTCTCAAATGAATGAAAGGCCAAAAGATTGGTTTTTCATTATTTCACTTTTTGTAAGGCCGTCATGCTCTCTGTTTAATCTTTTCACCTTTGCCGAGACCTTTATCAGCAGCATGCAACATCTCCAGCTACTACTTAAATCTGAGTACAGACCTAATCATAGTATAATTTGAGTAATGTTTGTGTGATTGTTTGTTCCACAGGTCCTTAGGCCAAATTACACCAATTGCACTTAAAAGGATTGTTTTGGAAAAGGTCAAGGTCATTGTGGTCAAAGACCAAAATTTAGAATTTTTTTTCACTCTGATTTGCACCAAACTTGGAACACATATGTAGGTGGATTCTGGATTGTCCAGGTGAGGTCAAAATGACCAAAATTCAATCAATGTGGTCAAGGTCATGTCTGTGTCTCGGGTTCTTGACCAACTCCTCCGAGTTTTTTTTTTTTGTTTTTTTTTTTGGATGATTTCTACCAAACTTGGTATGTAGATGAAGGTCAACCCTAAAATTGCCCTTAAAGAGTTCATTTTGGCAAATGTCAAGATAACTGGGGTCAAGATCAAGGAATTTAATTTTCAATGCAGTTTGGACCAAATTTGGAACACATGTAGGTGGATTCTGCAATTTCCGCAGCATGGTCAGCCAAAGGTCAATCATTCAGGTCAAGGCCAAGATCACCGGGGTCAAAAGTCAGATTTCCACCCAATCAAAATGTGTTTTAGAATGTCTGCCAACCAATCACAAGGATAGGCACTATCAACAACAGGCATCTCTATCTGTCACAGGATGACTTCTCCTGTGGATGACTTTTTGTTACTATGTGCAGAGTTCAAAACAGGATCAGCATCAAGATTCTAACCCTAAATGGACAATTTCCAGAGAAACAGTCAATGTTGTTTTCCAGGAAATGAATCCTAAACAAGGTGACCACATCCTTATTGATGCTATACTAACCTACCTATCTACCATAGCCCTTAGCATCTTTATACCTGTGGGTACTATTGCCTAGTGCAGTGTTTCCCAATCCTGGTCCTGGAAACCCAATGTACTTCAGGTTTGCCATTTGTCCCCGAACTACTCAGACCACATCAGCTCAGTCAGGTGTCTTCAGCTAATCAGTGC
>OMMV01226308.1:0-13845 GCA_900302635.1 Chatrabus melanurus | reverse complement strand
CCGTCGTGCACCTTTCGAAGTTCTGCGTGGCGTTGGTCCGTGTCGCTGTGCAATTCACCGCCAGAACTGAAGGGGGCGCAAACTTGTTGATCGTTTGTTTACCTTCCGGCTTTGTTCCTGTGGTCTGAACAACCGACCGAAAAAAATAAAAAAGAGCGGTGTTGCAGTTGGAGATGATCAATATTGAACAACAAATGCTTTCATTGAAAATGTGGCAGCAACAATTAAAGTGACACGTGTGGAGGTGGAGTGTACGTCCACTGAATGAGTCGAGGCGGAGGACGGGCGAACATTAATTACGACACACGGACGGATAAATGCACTTCAGGTATTTTCGTTTGTCATTTGCAACCATTCATAAAACACCAGAACATACACAGCACGCCAATTCATGCCGGCCAGAGGCTGGCCGTGTCGCGGACCAATCACAGCCCTCGCGCTCTGCATCGTTTCGACGCGCGGTTAGTGTACTGTTGGTGTGTGCTGGATGTTTTTAGTTGGTTCAAAACCTGAACTTAAATTGCAACAGTCGTGTGGAAAGCTGATCTGAACACAAATGTGCATAAATTAATTTAAAAAGTCAACGGGTTCAAATCTAATTTGATCTGATGACGACCTCTAGTGTGTGTTTTGGAGCCTTAACTCTTCTACTCCTGTGTACTCAAGGCTCTGCCCGGTCTTTGGTGTCCCATCAGGTGAGCGCTCAGCTCTTCCTGTCACAGGGTGAATCGCTGCTCTCCTGTTGTCATAGCAACACTCGCTTGACCTGCTCCCCTCCTATTTGTGATGGTGATCTCAGGTGAGTGAATTCTGCAGTGATCATTAGTGATGTTCTGGCTGCTTTTTTAAACTTCTGCTATGGAAACACCGCACTGATCACTCATTAGGCTTTGATTAACATTTTCAAAGACATTCGTTAGCTGAGTAGCGTTACAAAATGGTTTTTAAGCGCGTGTGTGTTTTGTTTCATGTTTTAGTCAGTTGTGTGCAGAAGCGCTGCTGAAGACTCTGGAGTTAATGAGCAAACTGAGACAACAGGTGCAGGACATGGAGACCAGCTTCTACAGACTGTTACAGGTATGTGCACATGTGCACATACACACAAAGACACTTACTTTTACTGTATTTGATCAAACTTTGATTCATCCTTTGTTTCTCTCCCTCAGGACCAGAGGATAGTGACCCCCCTGTCTCTGGCACTGACGTCCTATCACAGAGAACATGTTCAGACTGGACTTGCTTTGCTGTTTGAAGCCACGCCCCTTCCAGACTTCCCCTCATTGATGTGAGTAACGTGATATTTAATCACATCCAGTGTTGTTACGCTGCATCTCGTTCTGTTTTAAGTTGAATTTCATAAATTTACAGGTATATCTTCTAGATAATTGGTAAATGGATCAAACCTTTAACATCTAACATTTGGACATTTTGAGGAAAACAGTCTGTTCTGATTATGTTTATTAAAGAGAACAATAAACATTTTAAACTTAAAAAAAACTATTGCCAGTTTCCCTTTACACTCTTATTTATTCTGTTTGTGTTTCTGAAGGCTGGGAGAAAGCATGGCCGCCAACAATGGCTACCACCAGAGGGAGACGCTGTTCATCAAGCGTGCTGCAGTACAGGAAGTACCACCTCCCAGGACAAATACCAGCACATTGGACTCTTCCAGTGGTTCCAGCAGGAGTGTCCACAGTTTAGTTGAGAAGATACAGAACGGATTGGAGGTACAGTGACAACAACAAAAAAAGCGTAAGAAACTGAAAAACACGCTCATTTCAAGGTACATGTAACTTCAAGCACACCTGCTCCTATTTCCTAGGCTTTGTAAAAACCTAGGCATGTACCGTGTAAAAATGCAGTGAGTGAATGAATAGAGATGAGTCCATTCCCTCTAATTTAACATGATAAAAACAATAAATGCCATCATTCTGGAACTTGCCAAGATAAAAGGGCATATAGTGAGGATAAAGTTTGATGGACCAGCTCATTCCAAAAAGCAACTTTGTTTTGCTTATGTAACACACAACAGGCCTGTTGGCCGCCTGTTCAACATGTCTGGGCTTGTTGTAGAGAAAAATCTTATCATCACATGCATGATGCAACACAGTTTGTCATTTCAGGCAGCACTCGGTGTGCTTTCAGTCCTTTGTTGTTTGCAGGTGTGACTGATGTTTGTTTACTTGTGCAGCTTCAAGAGCAACTTGAAGATCGGCGTGTGTCAGAAATCATCAGTATTTATGAACAGAAGCTCTCGGCGTTTGCGGTGAGTCCATTCCTCAGAGCAAAGTTGAAAATTTCTTATTAATTGTTAATATTGTAGTTCAGGAAGGTGAGTGTTTTTGATCTTCATGATAAATGTAGTTAAGCAATCAATATGCAAAGAATAAATAAAATAATGATAATAGATGAATAGATTGACAAATTATTATTTTTTCGAAGACATGATTTTCCTATTTTGACCAAACCCCTCCACTTTTGACATTGTGTTGCTTCTTCATATTTTTACAAACCCTATGATTCCTCTTACAGAGGGCAGTGACTCAAGTCTGTGGTAAAATTTTCATTTTAAAAATAACTTGACAACAAAAACTGCACATAGAGTAAGCTTTGTCCAGGTAAGATTTGTTGCAGGCTGTTTTATAGCATGTTAGGTTTTGTTTTTAAGTTTTCATTTCTTGCATACTTAAGGAAATCAAAGTATTTTCCAGTTTTTGTTATGATTTGTGTTGAATAGAACCCAAAATGCAGACAGTAACCGTGTGGTTACTGTCTGCATTTTGGGAGGTAATATAATAAGTGATTTAATTACCAAAAATAAGGTGGTCCAGAAAACAGGGGAACAGTCCAAAAAGTCCAGAACACGGGAGGATAGTCGGCTGTCGAACGGTGTGTCGGGGAAACCAAGAACATGGGCGCAGAGAGACGTGAAAGCACACAGTACACAGGCATGCTAGAACTAAGGAAGAACTGTGACAAATTTAAAGAGTGACACATCACGAGATGACGAGCGACAGGTGTGCTGATTGTGACGTGAAGCGGCTGTGAGGAACACAGAGTGACAGGACCACACCTACAAACACACAGACAGATTGACAGACGGAGGGAAACATCAAACTCTGAGGACCATGGAGTGAGTATAGCCACAAACAAACCACAAATAAATATCTAACACAGGACCAGTGCAGAGAAACTAAAGCGGAACTCAGAAATGGCTAAAGTATAAAACACAGGAACGGTGACCGCAAAACCCCCAGAAACTACAACAATTAACAGACAGAACAGAAGACAAGGACAACACGATGACAAGACGAGGGCAAACGGTGGATCATGACAGCTTTATCAAGAAAGATTATTTTTATACTCGCCGCAAACAAAAGTTTAGGGGGTACAGAGGAATCACCCTGTCCCTCTATGGGTTTTTTTAAGTGCAGCTCCTCCAAAACAGGTTGGTGGATTTCAGTGAAACTTCACACAATGGTTGCACATCAGATGATCATGAAGGAAAATGATTCTGGCCAAGAGTATTCAAAGGGAAATTATATTTGTTTTTGGGTTAAAAAAAAAAGAAAAAAGAAGTCATATTTGTGTATAACTAGACCTGCTGGGCTCTTCAGCACAGAGGTTACCCAATTTGTTAATTCAGGTATTTCATCAGAAAAGATTTGCTACCACTGATATATAACACGCAAGCAACCAGAATGGCAGAGCGGGGGCTCGTTTTGTGAGATCTCTCATTAGAATAGTATGCACTTGAAAATGTGGTGCGTTGCAGCACACGGGGAGCCACATAAGGTAGACTGATGAATCGTTTCAGTTCGACAGTATGATCTAGTCCTTTTTAGACATAATGGTTCAGGGGGTTTTAAAGTTTATTTCTTTGTATTTCCTCGTCAGACTAAAGAGAGTCGTCTGCAGGAGCTGTTGGAGTCGAAGGCTCTGGATCTCTGTCAGACCGACCGTCTCATTTCTCATTATCATTTCCAGCAGGCTCAGGAGGAGGCTGAGGTAACTGCAGCATTTCACACAGGGCGACAATAAAATGTCTAACGTAAATCAGGAGGATGATTAAAACTGAAATTAAGCATTTGCTTCCATTAATCAGATTTTTCATTTTGTCATGTAATTTGTTTTCAGGTTAAACAAAATATGATCATAATTAAGCTTGAGGTTAAAATAACACATTCTCTGTCTTTTCTGATATGTTTTGAGGAGCTTTTATTAATAAAATGTGAGGAAAAAGTGGTGGTTTAGATTTGAACCTAGAAGATGCAACGAAAACATCTAAAATACTGAGTTACCAGGATGCCAGAAGCTGTACGTTTTGAATCAGACATAAGAACCACGGGGCTGCTGTAAAGTTTCAGCTGCTGCAGATGTTAATTAGGTAAGTGACGGCCTAAAGGTTAGAGAAGTGACCAAAGTGTCGTATGTTCAATTCTCCAATCAGACAGGAAAATGGCTAAAGGTTGTATCTCGCCGGGAGAGGACTGTTTGGCGACTGAATTTTTAGATGACTGTGTGACGAGTTTGAAGGTATTTGGCGAATCGGGCGACCGCTCTTTCTGCTGACCACTGCGGAGCGACTCCAGGGCGAGCTCGCAGCGTTGTTATTGCACATATGTTAATGAGATATTTATCGTATTAAGTAATTATTGACTTGCAACTATTGGAATAATTATTGATCAGTGTACGGGGGGGAAGAAACGTCCATGAAGAACTGATCCCGCTGCGTGTCTCTGTGTGTGTGCGTATGGGACACTGGTTTTATTTCTGTCTTTTTCCTCTGTCTTTTTTGGCTGGTCTTCACATTCTCCATCCACTTGCATGTTATTTTTTCGAGACAAATGAACGGGGGGAGACCGGGAAGAGGTCCGCTGCCGTCTCCCGGGCAACTAAACAGACAAATTTGGGAGTATATACGGACACGTCGGCGAAAATTAGCGGTCGCTCGTTCGCCACCAGGGTTTTCAACATGTTGAAAATCTGCAGGCGACTGACAGCGACGCGAGCAACTACTTTGAGAATGTGGATATTGATTCAAACTGCTTACAGAACATTTTCAAACTGCATTACCACCAAGTGCAGAATTAGACGAATGGCGGTTCATTTGTCGCAAATCGGTTGCGAACCCGGTTAGATAAGAGATAATTATTCTCTGCACCATGTGTCTGTGTCTGCAGATTCGTAAACTGGGCTGCTTGCTGAAGGAGGCGGAGCATCGCTGTGAGGAACTGCAAGCCGAGCTGGCCAACCAGGCGCTAGAGGTTGAGCGCGCCAAAACTGACATAAAGGAGCTGCTGCAGCACAACGCAAGGCTGCAGCAGGACTCCGAGGACCACCAGGCCCTGAAAGGATCCTACAACGCTTTGCTCAACAGGTCAAAGGCAGACACAGTACCTGGAGACATAGGAAGGATGGACCCAAAAAAAAAAAAAGAGCATTGCTGAGATTAAGAATCTATTACTCTGATGCCCTCAAGTGGGAATATTGTAAAAAAAAAAAAAAAAAAATCTGATCTGGTTTCACAGAGAGGAGTCAAATTTGATGAAAGCAACACAAACTACACTTGAAAACAACAGTTTTTGCTGGAACTGTCTCATTCTTCTATGATGTGCCATCAGAATAATTTAAAACACCCACATAACAATACTTTAAAAACAGGAGCATAGTGTCAACTTAAAGCCAGTAGTATCAAAACCTACTAATTATAATTACTGTATTATAAGTCGCACCGGAGTTTTAGTCACATCTGTCCAAAAATGCGTCATGAAGAGAAAAAAAACATATAAGTTGCACCGGTCTATATATTTATTTTTGAAACATGGTGCTACTGCAAAAAGAAGCAAAATGAATTTAATCGCGCATTATTTATAATGCAAACATCGCGTTAGCGAGCAGAAGGTAATGAGCTAATTAATGTTGTTGTACGAGGCACAAAGAATTTAAGAGTAAACTGCTTCTTGTGGCCACTGAACAGACGATCATAGGTGAGGTAAACGTGTGAATAATAATGTAAATAAACGTTTGAAAACTCTTTGGTGAAACATTTGTAAAAGACAATAGCCTTACCTTAGCCTAGCCTAGCTTAGCCTAGCCTAAGTGTTATGCCGAGTAGTATGAAGGTTATATTCCCTCTTTTTATTCCAGAGCGTAGTCTTTCATATCGAGAGCATGATTTATTAAATTCACTCGTTCTCGAAGACAAAGAACATCTTTCTCATTCAGGGAATTCTTATTCTCTACCTGGAGTATCTTCTTCTTGTTTATGGTGGGTGGCATCCAGCTTAATGTTGCATTACCGCCACCTTCTGCTCCAGAGTGTGACTCACAGTACCTCATTCAGTATTCAGGAGCAGCTTGTCACACGGGTACACGGTGCCATCTTGTGGTCACAGATGATAATGCAGTATTTTTCATATATATGTCGCTATTGAATATAAGTCACAGGACCTCCAAAACTAGTTTTAAAAAAAAGGAAAAAAAAGTGGCTTATAGTTCGGAAAATACGCTATATTTGCTACAATTTAACCATATGTCGATATGTCTTTTAAACTTTAACAGTAGGGCTCGTTTTAATTTATGTTGCAGACATATTTTGTTGCTGGCATGTCATAGTGTTAAAACCACAAAAAAGTCAACCGTACGCTCAAGATACCCAATTAAAAATGTTGAAAGTGATTAATATAACACATTAATATAACAGTGATCCAGAATATCCCCATGACTGTACAGAGTGCAATGATGGCTAGACAGACCACTGTTTCTTTAGGTGTGAAGAACTTGTTTTAACTTCAAAGAAGAGGCAAATTTAAAAAAAAAAAAAAAAAAAAATGTAAAATTTCAATTGGAATCGACTTTTTGACTTTTGACACCAAGTAGATGTCTGTGGTTTTCTCGTACCTGTCATTAGTTTGACTGTACAAATATAGGATCAAGCGAAAGCTGCACCTGTAGGAGGTACGACAGGTTGAGGTGTGAGGTGTGTGTGTGTGTGTGTGTGTGTGTGTGTGTAAGTGTAATGGGATGTTTCAAATGTGTGACACTTTGTTGTTTCATGCAGGTTGAATGAGGCCGAGCATCTGCTGAAGGAGCAGCAAACGGCCCACACATTACTCACCAAACAGACTGATGCTCTGAGGAAGGCCCATGAAGCACTGCGACAGCAACATGACAAGTAATACACACACGTTAATGTTCATCTATGCTAACATCTTTGTTTCTGACATAGAAACAAACGTTCATTTAAATCGTACGGCTTTCCTTTCAGGTTCTGGTAGCAATGTTCTCTCTTGACTGTTTTATAACTGCAGTCATAATGTAAGAACTTAACCTTCATGTTTGGCATCCATGACATCTGTAATCTGCCCCCATTCCACTGGCGTTATCCAGTAAGTAACGTATGTGCACTGAGGCCCCATTTAGCACAGCACGTGATGTCTTCTTTTGACACGCGCTGAAGAACACAAGTATTGTAAAGGTTTCATAACATTCAGGAACAGCATTTCAAGTTTGCCAAACACTGATTTCCACGACAGACAAAAAGATTTGGTGTCATCCCCAGCCACACGTTCTATTGAGTAATTCAGTGGTTCTCAACCCTGGTCCTTGGGGCCCCCCTAACCTGCACATTTTCCATCTCTCCCTGCTCTGCCACAAACTGAGGATCTCATTCAGGTGTGCTCAGCCAATCAAGCGCTAATAGACACCTGAATGAATAATGTGAGTTACAAGATGAGAGCATTTACTGTTTTTGTGTTATTGCTTACACAGGCTGGCGTAATTCACTCGCTCACCCACTCGTCTACATTTTTGCTGCTACCAGCCCTGCGCTGTTACCAGTGTAGGGAAAATGTGTGACATGGACGTTCATATCTGAACTCAGATGGTTTTAGGTTTTGACAATCAATGTGCAGATAAGAGCAGCTGCAAATGACCGTGGCATACTTCACATAGCTGCACATAAGGCGTGGACCTGGAGGGATGAACCATTTAACCACTAGGGGGAGACAAGTGTCATATCGTTCCTCAACATCATCAGTCTGACACAGCCACACTGGACAAGAGGATTTAGTGTTGCTGGCGAAAGCAGCTCATAGCATCACTGCTCTTTTTTTCAAAACCTCTTTGCCATTGTTGGTGTTTTTTTTGTTCAGTTTCTGCTGCTTTATTTTCATCCTGATAATGTTCCTCCAAAATCTATAGGCTTAACTGCATCTAGTGCACAACAATTTCTGAACAAGATCAGGGATTAACACCAATAGGATACATAGCCTTCATCTCCATGCAAGTGCACCTATAAAAACAAGTATCGCGATGAATGTCTCCTCTGAGCTGGTCAGAAATTTTGCCTCTTGCTCTTATTTGTGAGGACAACGTTCTCGATTTGTTAGCTGACAGATCTGATGACATCTCAACGACTGTTGACAACCTCGTAATGGTTATATCTTATCACATTCATTATGCAACTGAAGTGAGTATTTCCTCTGCAATATCGCTGAAATGTCAAATGATTCAAAATTGAATCGCATCTCAATAATTGTATTTTTCTGTTTGTTTCACAGAAAAACACAAACTTTTTTGTGTGTTTTTCAAATTTGCAGAAGACAAATAGTGCTTCTTATGAACAAGTCTATATTGCAAATACAGTACCTAAAGTAGAGTCTCATTGCAACAAAATCAGTACAAGTATGTGCATTTTTTTTGTTTTGTTTTATATAACACACCTAAATCATGACTTTTACAACCAATTATTATTTTTGGACAGCTCAGGGGATTAATACAAAAACATTGTCAAGTCCCTGAATATCTCTTGAAGTTCATTTACAACCTCAAATCAGAAAAAAAACTTTGGGCGATTTGGGACCCCCCCACAGTGATCCTTACATGTACTTTGACTTCCATTTCATTGCAGACACTATGAACCCAAGATATTTCATGTTTTGTATGGTCAACTTCATTTCATCTGTTAATATGCATCCATTCCTGCATTTTGGGCCTGCAACATATTCCAAAAAAAAGTTGGGACGGGGGCAATTTAGGGCTCGTAATGAGATTTAAAAAAAAATTAAATAATAATGTTATTTCAAACAGGTGATGTCAAAAGGTGACTGTAATCATGATTTGGTTCAAAAGCAGTATTCACGACAGACTGAGTCTTTGAGGAGCAAAGATGGGCAGAGGATCTCCAGTTTGTCGACAAATGCATGAGAAAATTATAGAAATGTTTAAAAACAATGTTCCTCAAATAAAGATGGGAAGGGATTTGCATATTTCTCCTTCTACAGTGCATAATATCATTAAACAATTCAAGGAATCTGGAGAAATTTCAGTGCGTAAAGAGCAAGGGCGCAACCCTAAGCTGAACACCTATGATCCCCATCCCTCAGACGGCACTGCATCAAGAACAGTCATTCATCAATAGCTGATATAACCACATGGGCAAGGGATGACTTTCGGAAACCTTTGTCCAACAACTACAACACAGAGTTACAATCACAAATGCCACTTAAAACTTTGTGCAAAAAAGCCTTATGTTATGCCTTATGGTATGATTGTCTTATTCATCTGTTGTCATTGGTAGTATGGCCATAGCAGATGATCATCCCTCCGAGTCTGGTCTGCTTTAGGTTTCTTCCTAAAACATCCAGGGAGTTTTTCCTTACCACTGTTGCCATTGTGCTTGCTCAGGGGGTGGGTAAGGTTTGACCTTACCTTTGTGAAGCGCCTTGGGGCGACTGTGTTGTGATTTGGTGCTATATAAATAAATTGAATTGAATGTTAACCTTGTCCAGAAGCTGTGTCATCTGGGTTGGACCATCACACAGTGGAAACATGTATTGAGGGCAGACGAATCAGTATTCCAGAAATGGACGCCGTGTGCTCCGGACCAAAGACGAGAAAGACCATCCAGACTGTTATCAGCAACAAGTCCAAAAGCCAGGGTCTGTCATGGTATGGGGTTGTGTCAGTGTAATGTACACTTCTGTGATGGCAGCATTAATGCAGAAAAGTACACTGAGATTTTAGAGCAACATATGCTGCCTTCAAGACATCCTTTCCAGGGACGTCCATGCATTTTACAACAAGAAAATGCAAAACCACATTCTGCACACATTATAAAGGCATGGCTGCGGAAGAAGAGGATACGGATACTGAACTGGCCTGACTGCAGTCCTGACCTGTCCCCAATAGAGAATGTGTGGAGAATTTTGAAATGAAAAATGCAATAATGACCCCATACTGTTGCACACCTTAAGACGTGTTTGCAGGAAGAATGAGACAAAATAACAGCTGAAATCTCTTGGTATCCTCAATGCCCAAATATATTTTAAGTGTCGTGAGAAGGAATGGCAACATTACAAATTTGTAAATGCTTTAGCGTTCCAACTTTCGTTGGAATGTGTTGCAGGCCTTAAATGCAAAACAAAAGCCTTAAATATTAACAAATGAAATGAAGTTGACCACACAAAACATGAAATATCTTGGGTTCATACTGTCTGCAATAAAATAGAAGTCAAAGTAAATGTAAGGATCACTGCGTTATTATTTTTATTTTTGCGTGTGTGTGTATTTTCCATATCGCCCAACCTTTTCTGATTTGGGGTTGTGAATCAATCGGTAATAAATAGAAACATTATGGTAGTGTATGGTAACGTTGCTTAGAGCGGGCTCACTTCAAAAACAGGGTGATGGTAAAGAAGCAGGCCTGTGAGGGAAGCTTCCAAGAACTCCGAAGTAGTTCCAGGCTTCTGTGGATGTGATTGGAGAAACTGCGCATCGGGCAACTTTTAACTGTTGCTTCACCGCTCGCAGCTTCATGGTAGAGTGGCACAAAGAAGGACTTTACGTTGTGCCTTTGGGCAAACTGCAGAAGTCCTCCTATCACTTCTGCGGTTTACTGTATGTCCAAACAGGTACGGATGCTGTTCTGCTCATGCACAATGGAAGACTAACTAAAAAAACATGGAGTAAAGCTAAATAATTTACCATTAGGGAAGGGAATTGATGCCGTTATCAGTTCTGATCGGTCCAATTCTTTATTGATTCCTGATCAGTTTTCTGTATGGGGAAAAATGTAGGCCTACAAAGGTTTTCAGCATCAATGCAGCCGTTTTCCTTTGCATTGCAGAACGGTCTGAAAAATATGCCGGAATTGATAATAGGAATTGATAAAGTATGAGACATATGAATCTGATGGAATGAAAAATTCAGAACCAGTTCTAGATTCCCATCACTATTTTTTTTCCCTTTGCTTTTGTTCATTCTCTCTTTTCTCTCTCAGGATGATTTCAGTGCTGGAAGAGAAAGAAGCAAGGATTGCATCCCTTATCTCAGATCTACAGCAAAAAGACAGTGACATCACAGGTTCGTTACAACTAGACCGTAGAATTAACGTGTGCTCAGTGTGGCTTCTTCAATTATTAACATGAAAGATTTCCTGAAGACGGCATGTATTGGTTGAATTCATAAACCACCCAACATTAACTACCATCCATCCCTCCTACTAATCATCATGCTGAGTTTATAATTAGTTGGTTGATATTTTGGGGCATTTGGTTCACGTATCCTTTGGAGTGGTGCTAATTGCCGCGCCGCGCTCCTGTCAGGTCTGCGCGGTGAGCTGCGAGCGGAGGAGGAAAAAGGAAAGGAGAAGGAGAAAGAGAAGACGGAGCTGGAGGAGACGGTGGACGTCTTGAGGAAAGAACTTAATAAAACGGAGCAGGCCAGGAAGGACGCCAGCATCAGGGTAACGACGACCGACTCTCACAGGAAGTCACTGCACGCGTCACAAAGTCACGCGGTTTTTCAAAGATAAAAATATGAAATGGAGTCAGAAAATACAGACGTTTAGCGTCCGTTCACATCAACAGTTTGGTTGCGTTTGTCACAATAGAGATGTTGTGATTAAATCCAAAGATTATCGTCGGCAACAAACCGACACAACATGAACTTGACATTTTATTTATAATTTAGTTGATAACTTTCACACAATTACAGCACCGCAATCATAACTTTAATGACGGACGATTGATCCTACCCGCAGGCTTCGTCTTTGGAGCTGCAGAAAGGTCAGCAGGAGGCCAAGCTGCGGCAGAAGGAGGAGGAGCTGAATAAACACTCGGCGATGATCGCCATGATCCACAGCCTCAGCAGCGGCAAGATTAAGAACGACGTTAACCTCTCCTGAACACGCAGTTCCAAACGGCTTTAGTTTTTAAAGTTAAAATAAAGATATCTTCACTCTTCTGGCTCATATTTTACGCACTGTATCAATTTTATGTACGTCGTATGTTTTTTGTCTTTTTTTTTTTTTTTTTTTTTTTTTTTTGTTTTGTTAAATAATTGTTTGTTGTCTACTCCAGATGAAGTACCAGGACGCCCATGTCTCAGTGAGTGTGAGCACATACAGTACCGTCTCTGTTTCCTGGACACCTTTTTAAAAAAGCTGTACATACTAACAGTATAGCGTTTATAAAGTTACTCTAATTATTTGAGATGTCGTCCACTGCTGACCGTTTAAGAATTCCTTTAATGACATCAAATGAGAGAAAACGTTGAGCGCTGAGTTGCATTTAATGAGTGTAATGTTGGTGCGAAGACGGCAGCTGTGGACTGTTTTGCCAGTCTCGGATCTGTAATTCATCTGAAATAAAATGACATTCAGAAAACAATTAAACAGTAACTTTCAAAAGTTCAGCAGACAAGCATGTTTGACTTTTGCTTCCTGTGACAATTTTTGAAAAACCCTATAAAGTACAGAAGGATTCATTTTGATTTGTAAATTGTAGCTCTGAGCTGTAACAAAAAAAAAAAAAAGAATAAATAATTGAGCGAATGCTAAAAGGAAAACTCGCCTCTTTACCACACTTCATTACTTTGAACCGTTGACCCCACGTGTTGCGTCCACCTTCACTACCTCCACCTGCAGCCGCAGCATTCTGCCATCCTCACTCATGCACGTGGACTTTTATCTGTCTTGCTCTTTCTTTCATTCCCCTTCTTTCCAGTGCATACCTCCAGGTTTACCTCCACCTGCTCATTAAGCTTGTGTCTCACTGAGAAATGACTGCGACGACTGAATTTTTAAAGACGACTGTAAGACAAATTTGAAGTTTTTGGCGAACTGGGCGACCTCTTTGTGTGGATCAACTCCTGGGCGATATAATTGTGTGTATGTCCTTGCGTGTGACTCCTGTTTTCTCTCGCGCCTGCGCTCACAGCGTTGTTGTTGCTGCACATACGTTATGGAGATATTTATCGTATTGAGTAATTATTGACTTGCAACTGTTGGAATATTTATTGATTTGTGTACGGGGAAGTTGAAGAAACGTTCATGATGAACCCGTCCCACTGCGTCTCTGTGTGTATGTGCACATGCAGTGTCTCTTTTTTTCCTCCCTCTCCTTTCTCTGAAATGTGACTTTATAGTGGGGCAGCTAAGTGCATTTTTTGGCCGAATCGTTCACTTTGTGACACAAGCACCAAATTTGGCATGAACAATGTCCAGAATTGACTCTTTCAGAAAACCCCGTTAGCCATTCAAAAATCCAAGATGGCCACCATATTTTACAAGATGGCATCCGGACAAATGTAAAATCCTTCAATCATATTGAAACATATACCATATTATTTGCCTGATCATAACGATTCTAAAAAGGTATAGTTTGGACTATCTGTGACTAAATGTTATGGAGTTATGGGGTAAAAACAGCAAAAATGGTGACAAAGGTCAAGTTCAGTTTGTACAGGGGTCAAAAGTTAAAGTTGCTCCAATTTTGGTAAAAAGTGATGCAAATTACTGGTTGAGCTAATAGGCTTAATAAATGGAATAGTTTGGACTAT
>OMMV01226300.1:0-10201 GCA_900302635.1 Chatrabus melanurus | reverse complement strand
ATTAGTTCAAAATTGGCTTTGGGCTCATGGACTAACATGGTCATTTGTGGCTCTTACAAATAATATTGCGCACTCATTTATCTCAATATGTCAATAGAGGCGATTCCAAACTCACCACGTGACCACGGGTCACGCGCATTTGGCCATTTCCCTGAGTGCATCACGGGTAAATGTCGATATCGACACGGAAGTGAGCGTTGCGATTGCTATTTGTTTACGTTCATTTCTGCCCCGTTTTTAGCCGTTAAGTATTTATTTCGCCATGGTTTTTATTTGTGAATCTGCAGAATGTTATTTAAGTGGGATCGTGACGTCAGCCCCGCAATGCAATGCCGGTCGAGTGCTTCACGGGCAGCGGAGTAACGGAGGTAAACAACCGTGACAAGATTAAATTAACTAAAGTTAGTAAGGTTTTTTTTTTTTTTTTTTTTTGTCTGGAAAGCAGGCTATGAAACGCCAGAATGTGACCCGAAGTGCCTAAATTTATTACACTAAAGAATCATGATTGTTGTCTGCTGTCTTGAAATCTGTGGATGTCGACACCGGAAGTGGGAAATTGGCCATACGCGCGCCACCTCGGGTCGCGCGCGGAATTAGGAATCGCCTCTATTATTGGTCAACAGGCATAAGTTAGTAGCTATTCAGGCTTTTACGTCTACAAAGGATGTCATATTCTATGTTTGTCTGTTTGCATGATGTCTCAAAAACACATGACTGCATTTTGGTGAAACCTGGTTGAGAAGTAGGCCTTGGGTCAAAGACGTAGAGTAGAAAAGAAACTGGTGATCCAGAATACTTTTTTTTTTTTTTTTTAATTTATTTACTAGTGTGTTGACAACCAAATTGCACCTTTATGTGAATTAAGATGGCATGTTATAATAAAATGGAATTAACTCAGTATTGGGTTTGAGTCTACACCTGGTTTTGTAGATTTTACTTTATTCAAATACGGTATATCTCCAGCTATTTCCTTTGTAGGGAGTAAGGAAACATTAGGGGAATCCCCAATGACATCATGGGGAAACCTCAACAACAAAAACAAATATGGCTGCTCTTGACTAGTGTGATGATTTGTGTGACTAGAAGACTGGAAACATGTCCATTTTATGGCACAAAAATGTGATGTAGGGTGGATAAAATCTAGACAAAATATAAAGTAGGTACATGTCTTGACTTTTTATTTTTATTTTTATTTATTTATTTTTTGAGAAGAAGAGGGAATTCCTTGAGAATGGCAAAGATTCTGTGGACCATCTGACCTCATGCAGTCTCTTTACCCCAAGGTTCAGTCAGAACCTGTCAGCTGTCACTATGCAAATTTTGATTGCTCAGAAAAGATCGGTTGTAGGAGCTTCAAATCACTATATAGATTTTTATGATGGATCCCATCAATGTCCATTGGTGAAACTGCGCTCCTGCCTGTACTTCAACCCAGTTAAGGACCAACAAACACAGGACTGTTTGGCCTTGATGGTGGTCTGAGTTCTGACTGTCCTGTAGTTGATTAGGTTGGCCTTTAAACGTGTGTACTCACTCAACCAGTGACATTTAAAATGGTGTATTTTATTATTTTATCTGTTTGGGCTTTCTGTCGACTTTAACTTAAATTTTTCACACCTGCAATTGGATTTTTTTTGGGGGGGGGGGGGAAGAACACTGATTAGAGTGAATAAATCTGAAAAAAACTGGCTGCTGGTTCTAGTTCGAGCAGAGAGCTTTATGAAAATGGACTTAAGATGGTGGCGGTGAAGGGAGGCACATGGTTTTCACACGTAAACAGTGTTTTTGTACCGAGCAGGGTTAATGTCATCATACTCCAAGACTCGAATAACCCTCTGCCTTTGCTGTTGTGTCTGGCAGTATCACTTTCATGCCAGGGTGATCTGATTACAAGAATCATGACTTGGTGAGTCAGCAGGGGTTCTCTCATGACTGCTAATTATATTTTCCGTTCCGTCTTGGATGTTAAGAAGGAGGCGGCACTGATTGAATTTACTATGTGAGAACTCAATTTGAGGCCAGAGGGAGATGCCGGTCAGCATAACGGTAGAGTAACATGACTGGCAGCAAAATCCATGAGCATACCTCATAGCTGGACAAAAGCGAGACTGAAAAGGCTGGTCCGCTGTATTAAGGAGACAGCTGTACACTGAGACTTTCACTTTTGCTTGGTAGTAGGGTGAGGTGTTGATATATGCTTTTAAAAGAACGGTGCTCACACAGTGATTATTCACTTTATTTCATTTAGGTCTTACAAGTTCATTTCAAAGTAAAAGTAACTAAAAACTGAACATAATTTTATTTCATATCCTCTTTTCAGTGTTGGGAAAAGTATTTTCATTTGTACAAGTGGTGGGGAAATGTTAAAAAAAGATACATGTGGATTCATATTCAAAAGTGAGAGTTGCAGTGTAAAGGAGAGATGGCGAGAGTGTTTCAGCATTCTTAGAATTGTCGTCCTCATTTTCCGCCCCACATCAGCCGAACAATACGATATGTTGCCCCTCACCCGTCCCTGTAGAAACCAGCACTTCTGAAATACATGGAGGTAGATATACAGATGAATATTGTCATTTATTTATTTTTAGATTTGGCACAAGACAAGTTTTATGCTGGATGCTCCTTCTGACGCAACTCCAGTAGTACGTGGAAAAACGTGTGCAGCTCTTGGTGTTCCTAAGCAGACTCCCAGCCAAGTACTAATCATGACCTACTCTGCTTAACTTCTGAGATCTGACGGGATCGGGTGTGTACAGAGCGGCATGGCTGCACGAACATGATTAAAAGAAAGAAAATCACATTTGAGATCATCTTTGAGCCAGTCCACTCACATGTGATTTAGCCTTTGTTGATCCACTCATCACAAACTAAAAGGACTTTTATCCATGTTCCCCAAGTGACACTGGCTTCAGTTCATTCTGGTATGGTATTAAGATGAGAAATATTTGCACACTAATGCCAAAACTTTTGCATTGTACAGTATATAATGTACTTATTATTATTATTATTATGCCCATAAAATCTGGATCTATTCAGAATCTAATGACTTGGTCCTAGTCCCAAGCCCTACCTTTGCATCAACTGTGATAAAGTAAAACTTTGTCCATCACTTTCTGAGTCACATTCCCCACAGATAAAATGGGCTGGCACATAGTTTCCTTGGCAAAGGCACCTGCAGGGTACTTGGAGAGCACATACCTGTGCCTAGGTCCAACAGTCTGTCAGCAGGAAACCTCATAAAGTTAAGATTTTACCTCCTCCTAAACACAAAGCCCAGTCCTCCACAACATTTCATTGAAATCTGTTCGTAACCTTTTCAGATATTCTACTGAAAAAAACTCGCAAAAACACAAATTTAATACATCTTATTGTCCTCTGTCTTCTTGAAATAGTGCGGCTGTGGCACATTCATCAGTGCATGACACATTTGCTTGACCTTGTTGTGAAAACGGTGCGCCTGTCTTCATGCTTAAACGCACAAATGTGTTGTGACAGGGTGCATCCTCAATGCTTCCCAAAGGGTGCAAAAAATAAACTGCATGTCCGACTGAACTACATAACAAGCACACAGATCATTCGTGTAAAGATCGCTTCACTCTCTTAAAGTATTCAGTTAGTCTGCCAACAAATTTAAGTATTTTAATAATTTATTCATCTTAAATCATTTAGCAAGCAAACATGTCAAACGTTATCTGGTTCCTCCTCAAGTTCTTTTCTGACTCTTATAATATTTAGGGTATTGGACACTTATTTGTCAGGCTGTAATTATCGGTTATTTTCATGATTGAGTATGGTAATGTTTACTTTTATGACTAATTTGATCAATGTGTGATTTATTGCCAAAGACATATTAAATTAACGTCACTTGTGCTCATCTTATGTGTTAGAATAGCGAAGAGGGCAGTGATCAGCCTGAAATCAAGTCCGACTTGGCTTTTTTATAGCAGCAGAATAAAGTATTAAAACATTCACAGAAACTTCTCACGCCAAATCTGCAGCATAATTTCGACTGCTTGTCCTAAAGATCAGCATGTTCCAAAAGCCATTTTTGACTTTGGAATGTAGTTACATGCACTACACTTCTTTTAAACTAGTTAACCACTGATAATGCCTTTGGCTGACAGAGGTTGAGCAATTAGCCATATTTTGCAGAAAATGTGAGTACTAACAATATGGTAAGCATTGAGATGATTACTATAGTCAATATAGTGTGTAGCTTTTTTCTTCTTCTTCTTTCTCTTCCTTCATCCTTTATGACCAAAACAAATCTTGCTTCTGTGGAAACCATTCGTGCACTCACTGCTTGACTGTATAAGAGTTGAGTAATTACAGTCAGTCCCGTGGCAGACTGAGCAGCGGTGGCCTTCGTGTCCACCTGACATAGGCTTTGGAAATTAATAAAAAAAATAAAAAAAACTGACAAGCTCATTTGTAGCTACATGTAACTTTAAATCCACACATACAATATGTTGAGAGAGAGAAGGTAAAAATGTGTGCTTCAGCTACATTCAGAAAAAAAATCCTTTCTGCAGGAGTTGTGGGGGTTTAGGATTGTGTTACTTGGGCTTTAGAATGTAGCCACTGTGAAACAGTCAGAAAATAATGGTTTCTTTCTCTGAAGGAAACACTCTCTCTATCACGGACCCCATTTACGCTGTACAACTGTTGACCATCTCCCTCGTTTTTTTTTTTTTCTCGGTTTTTTTTCCCGCTAAATTCATGCAAAATCCTTTCTGCAGGGTTTGTGTGGAGGCAGGACGTGTTATTTGAGTTTTAGAATGTAACCGCTATGAAACAATCAAAAAGTAATGGTTAGCTTCTCTGATTTAGTAAACTTGTTTGCGGAAATGGTCTCACTAACAACTACACCTGCTCCTAGTCCATCTTCAATCCGGCATCCACTATCCATCCAGCAGGTGGCAGGCATGTCTATGGGATATTATAAAAGCAAAACAAAGTTGCTTTGTGGATTGATCTGGTGCATCAAAGTTCACCATCTACGAATCAGTTTATCCTCATTATATGACCTTTTTAATTTGTTGAGTTACAAGATGATAGCATTTAGTGTTTTTGAGTTAAGGTGGTAACACTAACAAGGGGGAAGGACTCTCTTATCTATCTATTTGCTCACTACATTTTACATACATGCCTAGGCCTTGGAAAAGCCTAGGAAAATTTGCAAACATGATTTATATTATTCCATTTACTTGGATTAATGAATCCTGAAGTTGATGAGATTCGGGTTGCAACTATTTAAAAAATAAAATAAATTTAAAAATTTTTTTTTACTTGAGTTCACTTTTAAAGCCAGCTTTCAACACTTTGTAGTAGCTCTTGTGCTTGATTCACCTCCAACTCAAGTAAAAGTTCATGGCATATAACAGCAACCAAGCAAGCTCAGAACAAATGATGGTACTGTACTTGAAGAGGTGAAGAATTTCAAGTACTTAGGAGCTTGGATGGAAAGCACAGAAAAGGACATCAAACGGTGTAAAGCTGCAGCATGGCAGGCATGCTATAAACTCCAGAAAATCTGGAAGTCAAGTCTTCCCAAGAGTTTTAAATTAAGACTCTTTACTGCAATAGTTGAGTCAGTCCTCCTACATGGTGTCAAGCCAGAGCCATGACATCAAAATTAACTAAAGAACTGAATGGCTGCTATAGCTGCATGCCTAGGACTGTCCTAAATGTTCAGTGGGAGCACCGAATGACAAATGGGGAACTGTATAGAGATTTGCCACGACTGAGTGATACGATCAGGGAGAGAGGCATGAGATTTGCTGGGCACTGCAGTAGGAGTGAGAAGCTAGCATCAAAACTCATCCACTGAAAGCCACATCATGGATGCAGGAAGCCTGGAAGACCAAAGTTGAGCTATTTGGACATCTTGATGAAAGACACAGGACTGGAGGCAGCAGAGCTATGGACAGCAATGCAAGACAGAACCCTTTGGAGAGCATTATTGTTCTGTGACACTATCCGAAATAAAGTTTATATATGTAGATAGTAGGGCAGGGGTAGACATTAAGGTGAATTATGCGGGAGAGCAATAAATGTGAAAAGTAACTGGCCTTCAGATTAGTGCCTCCACCCACACAGACAAAAACACACAGTCATTACTGTGTGTGCCTGCTTGAGTGTTAGTAACAGTTTGACTTTAACTTTTATCACACAGCTGGCTGATAAAAAGATGGATGTTTTTCTCTTTCTCACTGACGTCATTCTTCCTGGCTTTCTCAACCCACGCTGTCTCTCACCTTGGAAAGCTGTGGAGAGGAACTGAAAGGTGCACAGAGGTCAGGAGGTTTTTTTATGTAGTGGATTTAAAGAGAGTTAAATGAGCTGTGCATCACTGTCTGATCTAACGTAAAGCATGTTCAGTCAGTAGATGTTCGACCAAGATTTATTTTATTTTATTTATTTTTTTTTGTATAATTTCTAATGCAGGTTAAAAGTGACTTAAAGCAAAACTTTTGCATAGGTGTGATCAGTTGACGTAATGGAGAAATAGTTTCAGAATTGCTCATCGTGTTATCAGAGTATAGTAAAAGGAACATGTCAGGAGTGAAGAAAAAGTAGACATAACAGTCAGGTCTGTGTGCATGTACTGATGCTGTGCGTCTTGGGTCTTGGATGGCAACCACCCAAGCAGACAGCCTGTCCATTTACACCTCTCGAAAGTAGCCATCTCTCTGCCGCAGCCAGGTGAAAAGTGGGCGTTCCCTTGGCCTTCTCCAAACACTGGAGTACTCAGCACTGAGGCACCTGCATGTTGGATCATGCCCAGAGAAACGTGCCACATGGCCAAAATGTACTAGCTGAAGTTCCCTCACAATGCAAGTGATTCTCCTCATCACATTCTCCCAAAGTAACCCCTTGTTTAACAGTCATTCCAGTAGTACCCAAGGATCCTTTGGGGAAACCTAGTACCAGAGAGACCGACTTGTCACCTTAGGTCACCGGGAGCATCTAAGTATTACAACCGTACAGTAAGACAGCGAGCACCAGGACCTTAAAGACATGGACCTTCATTCTCCTGCAAAGGTATCGGCATGACCAAACGTCTACGTTATTGTCCAGTGACCTCATGACTCCATAAGCTCTTCCTAGGCATCTCTCGATCTCATAGGCCAAGGACCCAGAGAAATGAATGTCACTTCCTAGATAAGTGTATGTTCTAAAAGTTCAACAATTTTGCACCATACGGATACACTTTTGGACAATCACAAACTCAGACATTCCGATTCTTCACTCTGCCTCTCAAGTGCTGCAATCAGTGTAGCCATTAATTCCACAAATATCACACCATTGTCTGTGAAGTCAAGGTCCGTAAACCTTTCCTCGCCAACAAAGGCACCTAAACTGCTGGTTTCCACAACCCTTCACAACACCCAGTCCATGCAAGCGTTGAACTAGAATACATCCCTAACAGACATCAGTATTCGCTAGGAAAAAAAAGTCAAGAGATTCTGGCCCACATAGGGTGGCTATGATATCCAACAACTTGTTGGGGATCCAACAAATTCTCAGGATGTTCCAAAGAACAGCCTAGTCAAATGAATTAAACGCTTTGCCAAAATCATCAGCTGCAAAGAAGCACTGTCGATATTTGCTTTTGCATTCAAACAGGAATCACAGTGCTAGGATGCGGTCTATGGCTGTTCCGGTCGCTGAACAGCAACTAACTTGGACCGAATCCTGTTAAGAATAATTGAATAATCCTTGCAAGTACATTTCCTGGCACAGAAAGCAGTGTAATACCCCTGTAGTTGTTGCAAACCAGGTTATCACCCTTTCCAGAGTGGGACAATAAGTCCCTTCTTCCAGTCCGTACGGCTAATACCTGTCTACCAAATTGAAACAAAAATTATTTGCAATGCTAGGAGAACAGTATCTCTACCCACCTGGAGGACCTAAGCTCCAGTACTGCAGATCCCTGGAGCTTTTCTCACTCTGGGCTGTTTCACTGCCTTTGCGATCTTACAAACATCTTGTTGACTAGAGAATCAGTCAGTCATGGCACTGAAAATGTCTAACATCCCATTGGGAGGATCAGCCATTTATACAACTGCTCGAACTAGCCGGGCCAACAGGACAGTACAACAAAGGGATATGTCAGGACCGAGCTGTCATTTGCCATGACTGTGGCGGGGTAATGTGTATGTTTGGCGGAACAAAGTGCATTGGTTCCTGTGTAAGCAGGCTGAGGGTCACTAGACCACAGATGTTGAGTCACCTAATCACAGATTCCTCTAACAAATGCCTCCTTGTCTACTTGCTGCCCACTTTCTCAGCTCCCTACACAGCCTGGAATTTCCATCATTTCCCTCACTGAGATATCATTCACCACGGTCTGAGCATAGACTGAGACAATAGACATTACACCTGGAAAATGCTTGAGTGTGAGTCTCATAATACACTTATTGACTGGGATGATATCTGACACCATTGGAAGGAGGCAGACTGCCACGGCAGCTGAGTGTTCCTCAATATGCCAACCACTGGTGCAACCAGATCAGCAGTAGATGTATCCACCCACCGAGATCTAGCCACTTCCAGGTCTTCACCCATTAGACGGCGCAGCAATACAGTGCTGAGTTTTTAATTTCCCTTTACAGCAGTAGTAGATGGGCATCCTTGCTAAGAGAAAGTATGTTCCAGATATCCACCTGCATAAGCCACCTCAGGTTTGGACCTGAACGCTGCCATGCAGTGGACGACCCCTCAGCACCTCACCAATTGCCACAATCTAAAGACAAGACCCTTGGTGTTTCATCTTTTCCAGAGATGAGGTTCCAAACAGATTTCCCCCTTCCCCTTCATAACGTATGCCACCCTCCGCTGGAAGGCAGCAGCAGAGGTACTCCCACAGAGTGCGAAAACAAGGGTTTTTTTTTGGTGCCGAACATTGCCCAGTGTTTTTTTGTTTTTTTTTGTGACAGCTGAAGTGCCAAACCAGCCACCAACCTCCAAAAGTGGTTATCTGTAGGTTAGAGGACCACCTACAGCCCCCGGATGCAAAATAATGTCATGTGCATCTACATACATAAAATAAAAGTGAAAGAATAAAAATGTCATGATTTGATACTACAATATCTTTCTATTTCTAGATGGTTTCACTGAAGGGAAATTGGTTTAGTAGCCAGTTGTGAAAGGCTTTGTTGGTGCTTACATGGGGGATATGATATGTTATGGGTGTGTGTTTTCAGGTTAATGACTAATAGAGTGCACTGAGGACAAAGTCCACATGACTAGTCAACAGCAAGAAACATTTACTGGATCTAAATCGGTTTCTTTGTTCAAAGCGTGCCTGTATGTCGACCTTTGTCAAACTGTCTTTGTATTTCAGGGTTACTTGCATATCAGGCATTCTTTATTCAAATTTTATTTATTTAAGGGATTGTAGTAAGGGAGAACATATTAGGTGACCTTATGCTGCATTCCATACCAGGTGGGAAGTCAGAATTTTCAGCTGGGAAATTCTGACTTCCCACTTAAAAGCGTTCCAGTTCTGACACCATATGTAAAGAAGAAAATGGCTGAGTGTTACAACTTTAGTAATCAATGTTTGAGCATAATGGTTAATATTCTAAAATTGGTTACAACTACACTGAGTGGCCACTCTACCAGAGAAATGGGTTCGCCTGTATGTTAATAAACCATTGTGTTCATGCTGTAAGCGGATAACCAGCAACATTGGTGACCTATTTTAACATCAGTCTGCACACATAATCTTTTTCTTATTATTTGTAATAGTTTTAATTTCCATCTCTTGCAGGAAAATGTCTTTATCTGTTAAATGATTATTTCCATGAGTGGTGTCATTTCAGTGACATCAGAGAACTTTCTCTCCGCCAACTTGGGGTAAATAAATTTTGTTCGAGTCTCCCAGTCAGAGCTCCCACTTCAAAGTGCTGATCCAAGGTCCTTTTTCAAATAGGTTGGAAATATTCAAGTTCTGAGATGCCTGTAACGCTGCATTAACCAATGATCAATGATTATGTTTAAAGTGCAAATGACATGAAATTTATTATCCCAAACATTAACAAATTCTGCTCAAGCATGCAAAAAGAAATACAAATATCCATATATGGGTATAGGCAATTAAGATTTATGACTAAATATTAATATATATTTAATGTGAAATGCCCACCGCGAGCTAGTTTTTTTTTTTTTTTTTTTTTTTTTTTTTTTTTTTTTT
>OMMV01226299.1:0-14234 GCA_900302635.1 Chatrabus melanurus | reverse complement strand
CTAGATTTGTTCTGTTTTGTTGTATGAAAATCCTTCTCTGCTCCACTCCACTATGATGCAACAGAAAAAAAGTTGCACTATGCACAATTTCTCCAATCACAGTCAGAGAAACCTATAACTTCATCAGAGTTGTCATGGATGTCTTGGAGGCTTCCCTCACTAGTCTTCCTCCATGATCACTCAGTTTTTGAGAACTGTCTACTTGACATAGATTTACCATACAGTACCATACTGTTTGTATTTCTTATGATTGATGTAAACGAAGCCCAAGACATATTCAGTGACTTGGAAATGTTCATGTATCCATTCCCTAATGTGTCTAAAGAAAACTGGCTGTATAAGTGGTGATTTGCTTGTGTTATATTAAAGGGTGCAATTACTTAATGAATCCATCATTTTGGCTTTTATACTTTTATTTCATTTATGTCATGTTGTTGAGATTAGTTTTCACTGTGAGTTTAAAGGGAATCATTTTAGAAAATTTTATGTACAAAAACCCGATTTTTAAAAAAAATTTGATGTCATTACATAACTCAGATGTGTAAAAGCTCAAGGGTTCAAATACTTTTTTTGCCACTGTAGAAACCACAAGAATACTTTGTTTCAATGTTAGACAATACTGCATATATAAATGAAAATGTTGAAAATGCCCACCACTCTCTCTTTCTCCAGCAACGCAACCAGTGAAATATTACGACAGACCCTGCTAACCTGGGAGGGGGAAAGAGCTTTATTAACGTTGCCTTGTGGAAAAAGTCAGTTTTTTAGTCATGCCTGCAGATAAATAGACATACGGTACACCCCTATAGACATGGCTCCAATAGCCACTTTCCCATTATTGAGTGTGAGGCAAGGTAACAATTCTAAGTTGTAACAAATACATTTTTCATCCAGTCATAATTGAATAAATAGAACATTTATTGTTTTTTTTTTTTTACCGTAAAGCAAACATTTCCTGAAGAGTAAGCATTAGCTTCACAAAGCTAACTCACCATAGCGTGGGTCAAGTCGTGGGTCTAGCCAGGATGTGGTTTTGTTCTTGTGGTTGATGTAGTAGACTTCTCCCTCTGTTGTGATGGCTTGTTCCCAGCCCTCGGGGAGAGGACCTGATGGATGACAAGCACGAAACTGCTGCTTCATTCACTGCTCAGATTTTGCTTTTTTCTGAGATCACCAAACTTGGCTTGAAACAATTCATTGAGCAACTTGAGTACCTCAGATATTAACTAGAGAGCACTCTGAGAGCGCATACCTCTACCAAGGCCGAGTCCCCTGCTGATCTGTTTCTCAGTCATTTCCTTGTTATTTGTGCTTTAGAAAAAGGGGGTTCTGCCTGGTTGTTTCAGTGCAGTTAATACACAAGATGGAAATCCTAAAGGTAATTGTAAAATACTTAGATTTGCAGGCAAAAATTATGGATCCAGGCACCCTGTAGTCCCATGAAACCAGAGCTGACACAAGCCTGCACCATGGAGAAGCAAACAGCAGCACAAGTCACAAAACACACCAGGTTGTAGGACGTTGGTTTGGAACTTTAAATATCAGTTTTTAAGATACCTGGGGCCACATGTATAAGCAATGTGTACACACAAAGAACTAACATTTCTTATTAACATGAAAACACACACCTGTATTAACACGTGCAATTTACCATTCACAAACTGTATTGTAAATAAGTGTGCGTACTAAAGTTTAATCAGCCCTCTTACTATTATTTACTACATTTTTTTTTTTGTTAATTGTTAATTGACCCTATCGCATATAGTCACTTACAAACAAACGTAGGGGGCGCACTATTGTTTTTGCCTTTTTTTTGCTGAGATTTTCATACAGCCGTACTTCCGTCTGGTTGTGTTGTAACCCGCGCTGTGTTCAGAAAGCGAGCCTTAAACATACATCTAATAAATCAGATCGGATAAACTAAGTAATAAATAGTAAATACATACCCTGCAACACAACCGCATCCCGCTGATTTTACTTCTCTTGAAGTGGTGCACAGCGTGCTGCTGTCCGATGCTGCTTCGGGCTTCACACGGCTTCGTATGCTTCGTATGCTTCGTAGGCTTCGATACTTCCAAGTTGTACGAGTTCGGCGCGAGGCTCAGTAAACGACCGAAAGTCATCATCACATTTGTGCTTCTTGATTCTTTCATTTGTCCAACCACAGTCAATAAAGCCCGTATCTCACTGGGCTTGCAACCGATTGGCGAGTGAAACGAAGGGCCATTCCTCTAATTCGGCTCTTGGTCTAAATTTAGTCTGAAATTATTCTCTAAGCAGTTGGAATCAGTGTCCCCATTCGCTAATTAGTTGCCCGCCTGGATTTCATTCGCCTGCAGATTTTCAACGTGTTGACAGCCCTGGTGGTGAATGAACGACTGTTTATTTTCACTAACTTGTATCTAGCTATTGGCAGTGTGGTGGCCTAGCGGTTAGTGCAACTGCTTTCAATGCGGAAGGTTCCCGTTTCGAGACCTCCCCCTGCCTATTCTCCATGTAATGTGGAGTTGTGTCAGGAAGGGCATCCGGCGTAAAACTTGTGCCAAATCTACATGCAGATCCATGTGGGATCTGCTGTGGCGACCCCAAGTTGAAATTGAGAGAAGCCGAAACTAGATTATTATTTTTGTCTCGAACTAGTCTTTTTACTCACCATGGAGTCTTCAATAGACCGCTACCAAAGCCACACTTCAGAGAGGAAAAAGAGAGAGATACCACGCATGCACATACACACAGAGAGAGACGCAGCGGGAGGGGTTCATCAGGGACGTTTCCCCGTACACAAATCAATAAATATTCCAATAGTTGCAAGTCAATAATTACTCAATACGATAAATATCGCCATAACATATGTGCAATAAACCGCTGCGAGCGCACGCGCGAGAGAAAATGGGAGTCGTGCGCTCGCACATACACACAATAATATCGCCCAGGAGTTGTTCCACGGTGATCAGTAGAAAGAGCGGTCGCCCGGTTCATCAAAACTTCAAATTCATCCAGCAGTCGTCTAAAAATTCAGTCGTCACAGTCGCCAAACGGTCGTCTCTCAGTGAGCAGGCCAGCATAGACGTCCCTAACACGAAGCAGTGGTAACTGTTTCAAAGTCCCGTGTCCATGTTGCAGCTGTCCGGTTCAGATCGCGAACAGTCGTCCGCTGTCGTCGCTCGCCGCCACTGTTTCTCTCCGAGCCTTCATGATCACACTCTTCCAAAATTGGATAAACTTGCACGGCTTTCTCATAGACACATGTAGAAATAAAATGCAGTTGCCAGGTGCTGCGAAGCGAAGCAGTTCACTGCATGAAAGTGACCGGATATTCGGCTGTCTGCCAAAAACTCTGGATGTTGACGACACAAATCATTCTGGGTCGATTTTTGCCTTTATGCGATCGGGTCTATTGAGTTGATAGCTTCCATTGCATTTTCCTGCTCGGTAGCTTTTCTTTTGTCCATGATTCCAGAATCTGAACCACCTAATGGAACATATTTCATTTTCTTCGATGGGTGATTTTACAGTCTGAGAAACTGCATTACTTCTTTGCTGTTTTCTTGTTGCAATGTCTAATAACTTTTGGTGCGCAGAGTGTTTTTTGCGTGTAGATGCTTACTTGAGGGTGTGTCTGTGTCCATCCCTGGCTAAAGATGAAAGTGGAAAGCATCCTTGTGCATATGTGTATAGTTTCACGATGACTAAGATTTTGCGTATGCACAGCTTTATAATTCTAGCAAAAAAAACATGTGCATGCACATGTCTGCCTTTGTGCATACACAGCGTTTTAGAATCTATACAGTCTTATCAATGAGGCCCCTGGTGACCTATGGCAGGTTCCTGGAAATATGCATAATATGACCGCTTTAAAGTTGTTCATATTTTTCATCAAATTTGATCTGGTAACAGAGGAGTGTGTTTTTGAAATGCCTGTGAAATTGACGTCACACTGCATGCCTTCAATTTTAATTCAAATATCAAGAACAAACACCAGTACTCTGCAGAGACCAAGGTCACTTTCATACCTACCATGTAGGGTCCATTTCAACTGGACCATGGTACGTTTCTTCAGATAGTTCGGTTTGTTTGGGGATGTGTGAACAAGCATTGGTACTCTGGTGTGTCCCAAACAAACAGACCATGGTCCGCTTAAAAATGGGTGATATGGTCCACTTGTGTGTTGCTTCACCAATCGCAGTCTCAGATATTAAAGAGACATTGTTATAAAGAAAACAAACGAAATCTACGCTCAAGTTAAGAGACTCCAGCCTGTATTTCTTTTTAACATTGGTTCATGCAAGAAGCACTCGTACGAACAGATTCATTTGTAAATGGTGTGTGCGAGTGATTTAAGAGAACTTCCCGCGTTCAGCTATTTTCCTCATATTTTGAGTTTTTCGTGGGTATGAACAAAATGTACGAGTGGTCCAGACCTGTAGTAGGAGTCAAGTGCAAATAGTCTGCTGTCATCCAAACCTACATTTTCAGTAATTTATTGAATATTTCATTACGGTAGTTTGTATCAGTTGTAGGTCGAAAATCCCACATTATTTACGTCATAATTAATTTCAAGTTGTCCCATTTAACACTACAATTTCAAATGGAATAGGTTTCTAAAGTAATTCACGTACCCTTTTTTCATGAATTTAAGATCAAATATTCCGATGAGATATTCCCAGTTGAGGGGCTATTATTAAAAGCGAGTATCACACAACTCATTCCAGCGATCCCCACGTAAGCCCAAGATGCGAAGGGAGAAGGGAAGGATAAGCCCCTTTCGCACCAAGTAGTTATAGGAACATAGTTATAGGAACCGTCCAGTTCTAAATCCGTTCTAGGAACTAATCTCCCCCCAAACTGGTTTCCCCTTTGCATTCGCACCAGCAGTGGCAACAGGAACTGGTAGGAGTGGTTAAAGAGTGACGTAGGCATGGCGATGGTGCCGTGCCTACGTTTATGTGTGCTGCTCGGAGAGAGGAAACACGCACGGATTTTAGTGAATCGAGTTTCACTTTTCCCTAATCGATCAATCAAAAAAAAAAAAAACACCTCTGCAGCCTCAGGAACATCACTGAAATATATTGATTTTTGACCAGATTTCACTTGAAGCAACAACGGAACAGGGACACTGATTCCGACTGCTTAGAATAATTTCGGCGGCGTCTAACATTATAATACACGGCGTTGCCAGCGTATGCTGGACGGTGGCCAAGGATAGCGTCCAGCGTCGCGGACCATTTCCTGGTTTTCTGATTCGCCCCAAGGCCAGCAGCGCTTGGACCTCAGCATCGGTCCACTTCTCTGAATTTACCAGATCCATTCTGAATTCAGAGTTTTGCTAACAAAAGTTATGCTACAGCTTATAAAGCCCACGGCTTTTAAAAATGACCCACTGCTTGTGCAAATGCAGGGTTGACTTATGAGTTGGACCAATCAACGCAGACCTACTTCACTAAGAGTTCCTATGCTGAGTGAAAAGACCCTGCCCTGAAGTAGGAGCTAAAAGAGTTATAGGAACTGCAGTCAGAGGAACTAAAAAATCCCCCAATCCATCTGGTGCGAATGCACCAAAAAAGGGTTCTAGGAACGTTTGGTTATAGGAACTGCAAAAGTTCCTACCGGTGCGAAAGGGTCTATAGTTCTACTGATGCGGGGATGTTAGGAGCGTCCCAGTGCAATGAGAAAGCTTACGAATGGGTGCACTGGCTTTACGGAGGTTTGCTGAATCTGGTGTGGTGCATTCGCACAAGTCCATCATACTAAAAAATGTACGAGAAATTTAAGATAACTTTACGAAAACATTCTTGTATGAGGCCCAATGTCTTTCTCTGTGGCACAGTACAATGCAGGTTTGTAGACAACATCCATTGCTAACAGATTCTTTTATTATAAGTTATGAACATGGACTGTATATATACAGTCCCCCCCGGGAGATTACTCACAGGTTTTTGTTTTTTTTTGAAGAATGGGTTTGAAGCTCAAATGGGGTGGCTCTATATGTCGCCATCTTTGCAGAGACCGACTCCGCCTTATTCCAGGCCAATCCATAAATTGTTAAAGAGGTGGAGCGAGGGCAAGACCGGCGTGACCTGGGCAGGATAAAATACGGCCACCTGAATTCAGGTGATTGATTAACGCACGTTTTTTGCGTACTAGGTGGTGGTTATTATACCGGGTGGCTTGACTGTGGCTGTTAAACTCTACGACTGGCATACTGCCTCTGTAACCATGTCACTATCACTGTAGCTAAGATCACCGAGCTATCAACACCTGCTAATAAGCGCTAAAGGAGCTAACACACAAATTAAATAATGATAAAATTAGATGGTCCGTTAAAAAAATTAACTGCATAGTAAGCCATATTATCTCAGATATTTGTAATAAAATACTCAGAAAGGACAAACATGGTTGAGTCCATAGCAGCTAAGCGCCTGTGCTAGTGGGGCCCTTGACCCAGCACACTAGCTGTCACTCAAAGCCCACGCCCCTCATTATTCACAACTTTATGGCTTAAAATAGCTGGGATGAATTATATAAAAATTCACCCTCATACAGTTGTAATGAACGGGGAAAGTAGCTATAAAAACCAAAAGTGTTTTTCTACAAGGTTTTAAACATGATTATTTCTGCTGTAAAGTTGGAGATTTTAACAAGGGCTTCTCTGGAGAGTGACTTGCTTTGGGAACCAGCCTTAAGTGGCTATTAAAGGAATTGCAGCTTTTGGCACTTCCGCTTTGGCTTCATTTTTCAGCACCGGAGGTTGCCGCTTGGTTATGTATCATTGTAAACGATGCACTGTGCAGCCTTTTAATTATGTAACATTCCAGATGTACATTTCTTCAAATTTCATTCAGCAGGTAATGCTGTAGTTTGTCCTGTTGCTGCTGGCTGCAATAACAATGAATAAACTGTGTCAAGGAGCATGTAGAATATGAAACACTGGCTACAACGCTCTCAAAAATATGCACACAAACCTATTGTTCATGCTCATTTCAGACAAGTTAACAATTAAGAAACATCTCATTTTCATCTGATGTTGTTTTTACTTTGTAGCCATTTTCAATTTGGATTGAAGCATGGACAAACAAACAAAAACACAGCCATTGCGACCTCATTCAACTCCATCAAGGTCTAGAAGTATGTGCTAGTGCTGCACGTCGACACATCCGCCTCCCTACGGAACTGCCCTGGTTCTCAATTTCCAACCACCCACTCAGACCAATGGTCTGTCCCAATCTCCTGAAAGTAGCCATCTGTCTGCCACAGCCAGGTGATACGTGGGTGTCCCCACAGTTTGGTCTCATCCAGTTGCTAGGGTGCTCAACGCTGACGCACCTACATGCTAGATCACGTTCAGCGAAAAGCGCCACATGGCTCTAGCGTCATAATTCCACGAATGCCACTCTGTGCTGAGGCATAGTAAAGCCATGATTTGTGAAGCAACAGGCAAAAGTTGGACGCACAGTCTCTCCATTTACACCCGCTAAAACTTGCAACTCCTTCATAGATCTCGTGGGTGCATTAGTGCCTTCACTCAGAAATCTGTATCGTGCACAGTCAGTTTAAACGGACAGCCTGCTCAAGGCAGGTTTATAATTCAATGCCACACTCTTTCCCATTTCTTAAGAATCGATTGAACTGAACGCCAAAAGCAACTCGGAGACTTCAACATGTTAAATGTAATTAGTTGTCACAGTAATTATTTAGTTGCTTTACATTGAAAAGATTAAGGACTTACAACCCGTCATTTGCGTTGTTTTCATTTAATTTGGATAATGTAGAGATTTTTCAGTATATTAAAATGGGTATTTTTTTAAATGACTGCATAAAGACTTTTGATTTGGATTTGATGTCATATAAAATGTGAAAAGTCCAAGCAGTTAAGTTTCTGTTAATTAGCACTGTATTGTATAAACAATATTGAAGAGTAGCAGAGTTAGGCTTTGTCCAGACTGCCACTCAAATCGGATTTATTGCATATCTGATTCAAATCGGATCTCACTGATTAACTGTCCATATTATCTATAGCAAGTGACCAGATCCTATCTGTGTGTCCATGTGGCAATCCTCACTTTCCGTCTTATCCACATCGGTTGCTGTAGTAATTACATAGCGCCCAGCAGAGCATGTGGGCAGAGCGTGGAGCGGCATATTTGGAAAAAAAAACAAAAACTGGAGCATCGCCCTAATCTCTCGCTCCGCTTTTGCATACAGGAGCGGTACCGCACCCACTCACACTATGCATCTGCGGCATAACTGGCCCAGAATGCATCTGTGTATTATTAAACCTGAAACACGCTGCAAGTGTCACGTCGAACACACGAGACACACACACACACAGCAGTCGCGCGTGTGTATATTTACACCGGGCCACGTTTCAGCTGCCTTCAGCTGTTGTGTCACTGCTCAATCTTTCCACATCATTTGCCTTTGATAATGACTTTTATTCCACACTCTGTGTCTTCTGTGGCCGTTTTTTTGGGCGTGATTTTACAGGTTAGTTTGGGCCTTTGTGTGTGTGTGTGTGTGTGTGTGGTTTTATTTTTTCAATGGTTCGTTTAGCTGAACATTGGTTGTCACCCGACAGCACGTCTCTGAAAGCACACATCGTGTCCAACATTTTGTTTTCGTTTTTGGAGGAAGTAATGAGCGATTTCATTGGGGCGGGGTGAAAATTGACCGGAGCGGGTAGCGATAATGAGCGGAACGGTCTGCAGTGGCTGTGAGCTGTGTGCTACCCCCGCTCCGCTGAACTTTACATGGTGTCAAATGTCCCAGACGTAACAAAACACAGCCGGAATCCAATCTGAGCGTTCAGACCAAAACGGATTTGCAAAAACGTGATTTGAATCGCATTTCAAACAACCTGCGAATGAGGCTTGAAACGGATTTGGAAAAAAACCGGATTTCATGTGATTTTTGACAGTTCAAAATCAGATATGCGCATAAATCAAGATTTTTACTGGCAGTCTGAACAAAGCCTCAGTGTTACATATGCTAATGTTCCCCAATCACACTCATCCCAAGGCAAAATGTACAATATACACACAGACAATGAACAACAGATTATTATTGTTCTTTCCAAATGCTAACAACATGGAAATTTCGATTAACCATTTCTTTGCCGGTGATGTTCTGACAATACAGAGATACTTCATGTGTGCTCTCCAATCTGTGAGTCACGGAGCTCCCAAACATGTCAGACAGGACCTGTCACGTTCTATCTCAGTCTTACCTCACCTAGGGCAAATTCCAACCGCATGGACAGAACTCAGATACACAGAGCCTCAGTGACATGTAAGAACTAGACCTGACTGCTCCTGACATTTACTGTATCACTTCAAATCTACTGTATGTGGTGTGAAACTCAGAAACAGATTCTAAATCCAATTGTTCAAACTGACTGAAATGAAATACATGGTTTATTGATGGGAAAAAAACTATCTACACTATGAAATTATTTGAATACTGGCCGTGGGGTTCTTTTATAATCATATTAGAATGTAAGAAACAAAATCAACATATACATACCACTTGCGGGGTTCATAAGGTTTTGCTGCTGGACTGGCACAGTACTGGCCGGTGCACTCTGGTTCATCTGGAGTAGGGCTTTGCGAGGATCCTGCCAAGTGGTGGTCTGATCAATGTGGCTGTGAGGAGACAATATAAACCAAAAAGTCAGAAAAAGTATCAGGGTATGTGCATCAGGAAATGTTGAAAATTCAAACTTGGGGCCACATTGTGGGAAACAGTAGGTCACATGTAGGACATTTCGGTGTTTCATTAAGTGCTTTGAGAAAAACAGTGAATTTAACCTCTGCTCTCTGTTATTGACAATGCAGTTCTGTCTGTTATACAGTCGGTTACCATAGAGACTGTGTTACTTTAGATTACACTGACATTTTTTTTTCTCAAGAAAGACTTGAAATTGCACTGCATAAGTTTAAATACATTTTATTTGGACTTAAAAGGACAAGGGCACTCACTGGAGTATGTATCATCACCAAGGCCCAGACCTCCCCATTGTGGACCTTGGTGACTATACAGACTTCACAGTTCTCTCTGGGGTCCAAAAACTGTTAGCCACTGTGGCTAATTGGTGGCAGTGTCACTTAGCCACATGGGAAGTTACTTAGTCACACACCGAGTCAAAATTTGACAACCCATAAACTCAAATATATATAAAAATCAGCAGCACTACAGCTTAGACACAGGGGCAGATTAAAGTGGCAATCCATGGGCCCTCGGGCTCCATTTCTGTGTGGGCCCCTAAAAGCCCATTATAATCACAGAATGTAGGTAAATAGTGCTTGATTAAATTAGTGTGAACAGAACTTCTTAGCATTTTAAGTTTTTTTTTCCTCCAAGTATGTGAAAATATCAATTTTAAAAAAGCACTGCTTCAAGGAGGGCCCCAAAACATTGTGCATGATTTTTCATTTTTGCTTTAATAAACTTTAAAATATTGTCACATCCTGTGGTGCATCAGTTCCCATCATGCAAGGAGGCAGTGTTTTGTTCACAATTTTAAGGTGCGTTATTCATTGCTAGTGGTAGTATTTATTATTGTGTGTTATTTGTGTTCATGTTATTATGTGTGTTCTCCAAAACATTTTGGTGGACAATAATGCAGGGCCCCATGTGATTTTGGGCCACTGGTATTCAGCCCAGGCAAGCCCATACGTTAATCTGCCCGTGGTTCTGTTATTATTCACAGCTGTGATGCCGTTTTTTACTCAGTATTTTAAGAAGCTCAGTGAGCTCTGTGAAGCATGAAGAGGAATATTTTATTTACAGGGTTTCACATGCTGCACAGCGGCTGAAAGTGCTCCGTGTCCACACCCAAAGCCCCGGTGTGCTATGTGGCGCACAAACTCACACAACTGACCATGTGCATAAAAAAAGAAATCTGCAATTTCAGACATTTAATTATTGTTCTGATGACGATACTTAAGCAAACTGGTAAATAATTGTGCTGCGTTCTGCCGGTGGAATCGCACAGAGCGCTTTACGCTCAGAGAATGGGTCACATCAGCAGTGATCATCACACGTCGAACTCCAATATTATACGTGTGTGTGTGTGTGAGTGTGGATGTGTGTTTGTGGCGCGCGACACAGGGCGTGTGCAAAATTAAGTAATTAGACATAGCTATCGGCTTTCTTTTCTGTTTCCGTGCAGCCATGCCACACCACCTACTGTAATGCGGTTCGCATTATAGAATCACAAAGTTTCATGCAATTTTTCATGAAATTTATTGCTGCCTTCACGTGTGAATGACTTTATATTAAGTACATCAACGACAATAGTGATCAGCAGTCGCACTAAAATGTACGTCAGCACAGAAAAGCGCAGAACTGTGGTCATTTATCATTCTTAACAAAAAAGCATTAAGTCAACCGTTAACTCATTAAATATGCCCGATGTTTACAATGAGCGACTTGTTTTCTGCCAACGTGGAGGTGGCGGCGGCATCTCTAAGCCTCTTTTTATTGAGAAGGATGCAGCGCACGGCATGCCAGCCTTTGAAAATAATGGAATTCAGAATGCAGCGGAAACCACGAAAGGGCCACACATCAAAAAAGGACAGAAATACGAGTTTTTGCCAGTAGCACTGCCAGAATTTTTAAGGTTATTTTTACATTTGCCACCATGGCGATTCACAAGCAAACTAAGCTCGCCACATTGTGTATTCATTCGCCATGTGCGATGTCATCCCGCGATATTAACAACATAGTTGATGACATGTTTGCATATGCACTGCATGTGGGCAGCTCACATGGCAAATGCAAACAAGCATGGTGGAAGGCAGAGATCAAACTTTAGGCAAGGAAGAAAAGTTCAGACTACCAAACACTACACGATGGCACGATGATATACTGCTGTATCATACATGTCTCAACGTGATGCAGGACTGTGTTGCAGAAGAACCGTTACGGTGTGCGCCCCTAGCTGCTCTATGCAGCAGAGGAGGAGGATGGCGGGCGCTGTGCAGCGGGTTGATCCCATCTGTGCTCCGTGCGTAGGTCCGGAGTGAGAGAGAAAATATAGATATAATGAGGCCACAATTCACAGCTCTCCACGTGCTACTGCGTGTGCACAAGATTCAATTTATGTATTTACATTATTTATTTATTTTGAACAGTTTAATCAATTAGTTGCCACCATTGATCAGTTGGTGCACTGTGCCGAGTTGAGCTCGCACACTAACTTGAGAGCGACACTGAGTGAAAGACATTATTATTGTGTTTATGTGGACAATAACAAACACCAAAATACATTTACTGAGCACAGAATCGATTTTGTTTGCTCAGAGAGATGTGTGCATGTAGACAAATAAATGTCTCCACCGTATGTGCCGGCAAATTTATTTAATTATTCATCTTGTGTGCATGAATTAACCAAACCAAATTAAAACGTGATACCACGCGCGCACAATAGCATATTGAGCGCTAGAAATTTTTTCTATTTTTTTTTTCTCCCTCTCCATTGCCACTCCAGTGCTCCATGGGTGTGCTGTGGACACCTTCATGTGTGCACCTTGGAAATTGGGTCCTTTAAAGCCGCTCAGCTTTTTTTCTTTCTTTTGGCTGCTCCTGTTCGGGGTATCAACAATGGAAGCATCAATCTCCACCTCACACAAATTCTTCAAGGAAGTCTGGTAGACTTTGGCCACAGATGAGTGTGATGAATGGTGCAATAATTATATTGTAATTTATATTGTTATTGCAAAAAAACATGAATTATCATGATATAATTTTAAATCTATGTCGCCTATCCCTAATGTAGATTAACAAAAAAATTGTAAAAAAATTTATTTAAAAAACAACAACAAAAAAACAAATTGACTGTTCCAGGACAGGCCTATTTTTTCACCGTTATACAAAAATTGGCTCAATTGACATCCACTGTCTCACAGCTTAAAATAGTAAGTTCTTTCAGCTTCTCCCTTTGTCATTGGTCGCCACAGCAGATCCGATGTGGATCAGGAATGGATATGGAAGTTTTGCACTGGATGCACTTCCTGACGCAACTCCAAATGATAGAGAATGGGCACGGGTGGTCTTGAACTGGGAACCTTCTGTTTTGAGAGCAAATGGCACCATCTTTTGTTGCAGATCCACAAAATTTCATGTTGATTCCATGCACTCAACATTCTTGCCAAATTTTGTGTAAAACAGCTCATTTTTTTTCAATGCAATACTTCTTACAAGACAACTGACCAAGAGTCACGAGCAAAAACATAACCAACTTGATAAAGGTAATAATTAGTAAATATTAGATTAAAATAAATTGGTCACATCTAACTCCATATACAATTTTTAAGTAGTCTTGAAGTCTTGCTCCTGAAAGATGACTGGTTGCAAAACAACTATTGTAACATCAGACAATGTTGCTCCATCTATTTTATGGATCGTCTTTTCCGAGACGGGAGTGGAGAGCAGGGGAGGGAGCATTGTGTTCCATTCTGTGAAGGCATTGATAATTAGTGCTTTGTTGGTACTTGTTGCTTGATTAAGATGGAAAGCTAATACAGGAAGCCCTCCTCTCCCAAGCAGGACCCTTTCTATTGAGGGAGGGTCAGTCCCAGGGCTCAACGCAGGGGGTCCTTTTTCCTGGAAGCAGCTCGGACACTGTGGAGTGTCAGGGGCTTTAACAATCTGGCGCCACATTTACAAAGCTTTCACCTGCTTGACAAAGGCACAGACTGAGCTACGACCCAAACTCCACAATTCAATTGTTCTTTTTTTTTTTTCCAAGCCATCCATTTAAGAAACCCCCCTCACCTCACACAAACCCTAGCCATGTTTTTATGCAAGATTGGCACTTTTAGATTTATGTTCTGTTATGTCATTTCACGTGACCCCCACCCCCAATAAAGAAAATAACAACAGTACTACTACTAATAATAATCATAATAATACTAAGATTGTTGTGGCTGTCAATAATCTATCCATTCTACTGTGTAATAATCATGTTCTTAAGCATTCCACCCACTGCACTTCTTTATAGCTTGCTGTTAATTTGATCCCAAAGTGCCATTAGGCCACATTTTGGAACAGCTGGGTGAAGTGAGAGATTCGTAGAGTTTCTCTTGGCCTCTGCGGTAATCCCAGCCTGCCTGTCTGCTCTGTGTCCCAGGCCGGAGAGCGAGAGGGCCTGACTCAGCACTCCCCCCTCCCACACAATGCAACCCATTTTGAAACCCCCTCTTGTTTATGCTTTACTGATCAAAGGAGCTGCCAAA
>OMMV01226297.1:0-10151 GCA_900302635.1 Chatrabus melanurus | reverse complement strand
ATTGATGTTGTTTTTCTGACTTGCAGTAGAACCCAAGAATTCTATGGAGCCCTGGTATGAAAGACATCCAGTTGTCATCTTAGGTCACTGGTTAGAGTTCAACTCTCACAATCATACAGTATGACAGAAAGCACCAGGACCCTAAAGACGTGGACCTTGATTCTCCTGCAAAGATGTCGGCATTGCCAAACATCTTTGTAGAGCGACTTCATGAATCTACAAGCTCTTCCCAGACCTCAGACACATGAATTTCACTGCTGAGATAAGTGACTCTCTCAATAGGTTCGACACTTTCACCACACACAGAGACATTGCTGATTGCAGTGGTCAGGAAGTCATAGAAAACCTGGGTCTTAGTCTTGATCCAAAATAATCATAAAGCCAGACACTCCAACTCCTCACTCAGCTTCTAAAGTGGCATCCATTGATTCCACAAAGATCACAGTATCGTCCGCAAAGTCAATAGTTTGTCCAGGTAGGTGGACAACACAACCTTACCCAACACCCAGTCCATGCAAGCACTGAACAGAGTCGGAACACATCCCTGAGCAATGCCAGAATTCACTGGGAAGAAATCAGAGACTCTGCCCCCACTCCATACAGCAGTTACAGAACCTTTGTATAGGCCGACTATGATGTACAGCAACGTATTGGGGATCCTGCAAATTTGCAGGATGGCTCACAAAATAGCCCAGTCAACTGAATTAAAGCTTTGTAAAGATCAGTATAAGATGCAAAGAAGCACTGCCGGTATTCACAGTTGCATTCACTGAGTACTCGCAGAACCAGGATACTGCTGATGGCTAACTTTTTGGGCATGAAACCAGACTGCTCTGATCACTGTGCAGCAAGAAGCAAGAACTAAATCCTGTTGAGAATAAACTTTGCAACTACCTTCCTCTGCACGGAGAGCAGTGTAATGCCCCTGTAGTTGTTGCAATCTAGGTGATCACTCCTTTTGAGAGAGGGATAACGCATCCTTTCCTCCCATCTGTGCGGATGATATCTGTCTCCCAAATGGAAACAAAGATTGCTTGTGACACCAGAAGGAGAACAGCATCTCCACCCACCTGAAAAATTTAAGGCCTGCAGGTTTATCTGTCTTCAGGTATGTCACAGCCTTTGTAATCTCACTGAGATTTGATGGATTGCAGCTGACTGGAAGATCAGGCACAAGAACCCTGGCATCAAAGATGTCCAACAACATTGCAGGAAGATTTGCCTTATACAACATTCCAAGCTCCCTCAACAGCACTGGAAAAAGGTCATCCTTAATAAGAGAAACAATGTTCCAGGATGCCACCCTCTAGAGACAGGACCCATGGTGCTCTCCGGTGGTTTCTTCTTTTCCAGAGGTGAAGATCCACACAGCTTTCCCCATCCCCTGCATAATGCATGCTGTCCTCTGATGCAGTAACAGAGTTTCTCCCACAGAAACAAGAGAGCTTCTTCACCAGTGTCAAGCTCTGCAAAGGTTGTTATAGTGGCTGGAGTGACAATCCTCCCAACAAGCACCAAAACGGAGTTATCTACAGGCTGGAGGCCACCTACAGTCCCATGTGCCATTGAGATGAATTTAAGCCTGTTAACATTTAACCATAATGTTATCTGAAGAAATCAGGCGTTGTTTTCTGATGGTCAGCAATTAATGACTTACGCTGTTTAAGTCGTGTGTGAAAATATTTTCTTAGCCTCACCTCAGGGTCAAATTTGAGGTGTAAAGGTACCGACCTGCATTTGCTCTGTGTGGTTTTACTCTGCGAGCTGGAGAAACGCTTACCTGCCCCCAGAGCAGCTCTCCAACTCCCACGAACAGACACCAGAGCCACTGTTCCACGCTGAGAGGGGCGCAACTGAAGGGCTTCCCTCCCCACTGTACAATCACAATCTGCAGCACAGACACACACACACACACACACAATGACAAAAGTGTCATTATTGTGAGCTAAACAATGGCACTTCAACACAGAACCACTCTCTAGGAAATACAATGTCTTTACAAAGTACTCACCCCTGTGGGCTTTACACATTTTTTATTGTTTTGTGACAGCAAAAACAAATAAATAAGTAAATTCAGGCTTCTTTAATGGTATACAATACATATACTCTTTAATCTCAAAGTGCAAATAAATATCAACACCATTTAACAAATCAAATCCAAATATCAATATAATAAATCATAGCCAGTGTGGGGTGCTTCATCCTGGTCCCAAGCCCAGATAAATGAGGAGGGTCACATTAGGAAGAGCATCTGTACCTTCATGTGGTCAAAAAACTGTCACTCACTAGTTGTCGTTCATTTTACTGGGACTCTGCTCTTTACGTCTTGTTGTCTTTTGAGCCATCCGTCTTTGTGATAACTGAACTCAATATGTATATGGTTGCTTAGCTGCAGCATTCTCTCTACGCATTTGACAATTCCTTGTTGTGCTTTTGTTTTATTTGACTGTTTTGTTTTTGTTAGCATGGCCAAAACAGATGGTCACCCCATTGAGTCTGGTCTGCTTGAGGTTTCTTCCTATAATCAAAATGCCTGAGGGAGTTTTTCCATACAATTTTTGCCAATGTGCATGCTCAGGGGGTTGGTAAGGTTTAAAACGTATTCATGTGTAGCACCTTGGGGTGACTTATGTAGTGACTTGGCACTGTATAAACAAATTGATTTGAATCTGGTGTAAAACCTGGCCCAAATCAAATATGCAGATCAAAAATCCAATTTCCATGCTGGTTTTATTGTGGCGTGGATTGCCAACATTGCCACTAGTACTGTTGTCCAGTGGGGTAACGGCAGAAGCTGTACTACTGTTAGATGAAGGAGGAGAAGTGGAGGAGGTGTTTGTCTGGTGGCAGTGAGAGGGGAGAAAAGGTAAAAGTGTGGAGGTGAGAGTCAGAACTTTGAATGTTGGCACTATGACTGTTAAAGGTAGAGAGTTGGCTGATGTGATGGAGAGGAGAAAGGTAGACGTATGTACAAGGAACCATATTGAAGGGAAGTAAAGCTGGGAGCATTCAAACTGTTCTACCGTAGCGTGGCTGGGAGGAGAAATGGTATCGGAGTAATCCTGAAGGAAGGCTATATTATAAGTGTATTGGATGAGAAGCAAATGTTTGACAGTGATGGCTATGAAGCTGGAAATTGAAGGGGTGACGATAAATGTCATCAGCGCATATGTCCCACAAGTGGGTTGTGAGATGGATATGAAAGATTTCTAGAGCGTATTAGATGAGATAGCGGAGAGTGTAACCAGGGAAGAAAGAGCGGCAATTGGAGCGGATTTCAGTGGGCATGTTGGTGATGGGAACAGAGGTGCTGAGGAGGTGACAGTTAGATATGGTATCAAGGAGAGGAATATGGAAGGGCAGGTGGTGGTAGATTTAGCAAAAATGATGGAAATGGCTGTGGTGAATACTTATTTTAGGAAGAAGGATGAGCACAGGGTGACATATAAGAGTGGAGGAAGGTGCACACAAATGGACTACATTCTCTGTTGGAGAGGCAACCTAAAAGAAGGAGGGAAGCCACTAGAACACTCATGACAACTCTGAAGACATTGCAAGCTTCAGTGGCTGTGACTGGAGAGACTGTGCATATAAAAACGTTTTCCTGTGACACAAGTCACAAGTTAATGGTGGAGTGGCACATAGAAAGACAGGCACTTAAGCAACATTATTCAATTATTTGAAATTATTATTAAATTATTTCATACAGAAGCATATATATCATACTATTATTTGAGTATCGTTTGTTTGTTTGTGTTTGTTCCTCTACTCTTCTGAAGTGCTTGGGTCAATTTCCACCAAACTTGTATGCCAGCAGCACGCAACGGTACTCAAAAGGGGAATATTTTCAACTTTCACTGTCTGCCGCAGGAACACACTAAACAGATGTTATATCTTTAACGATTAGAACGGACAGCATCATTTTTGACAGCAGCGCACAACGGCACAGCACGAAACTGAAAAGTCTGAAGGTCCGGAGGTGTGTGTGAAAGCACCATAAGAGGGTGGTCACCAGAAAAGGAGATAAGGTTTTCTGGAGAAGAAGTTTTTTCTGAAAAAGAAGACATGAAATTTCAGTTTGCCAGAAGGCATATGGGAGACTCAAGCCTAGATTTGATCTGTTTTCTTGTACTAAACTCCTTCTCTGTTCCACTTCACCATAAAACTGTGGCTGGTGGGCCAACAGGCAAAAGTTGCACTTTGCACAGTTTCTATAATCACAGCCACAAAGGCCTATAACTGCTTCAGATTTGTCTGGGTGTCTTGGTGGCTCCCCTCACTTGTAGAATTCTTGCACAGCCACTCAGTTTTTGAGAACTACCTACTTCAGTCAGATTTCCCATACAGAACCATGCTCTTTATATTTCTTAATGATTGATGTGAATGAAGTCCAAGACATATTCAGTGACTTGGAAATGTTCATGTATCCATCCCCTGACTTGTCTAAAGAAAACTGTCTGCAAATGTGATTATTTGTATTAAAATAATCCTGAGATTTCTTTTGTCCAATTACTTATGAGCTATGAAAATGGAGGAACTATGGATAGATGGCTGTAATTCTTAAATGGTTATTGTGATATTTTTCTTAAACCCCTTGTATTAAAGCCAACCGTCGACACTACAAGCACATATTGTTTGTTTCATTTCAACTCCACTGCGGTGGCGTACAGAGGCAAAAATACAAAAATTGTGTCACTGTTCAATTACATATGGACCTAACTGTAATATGATATAGAACACTTGACTGTTTTTTGTTTGTTTTTTGGCTTCTCCTGTTTTGCTTAGGGTCACCACAGTGGACCCGGTGTGGATCCATATGATTATTTTGCACAATTTTTACGCAGGACACCCTTTACTTGGAGAATATGGCACAGGTGGCCTTGAACCAGGAACCTTCTTGTTGCTCCACCATGTTTCCTCTTGATGTCATAGAACAGTAAAAACCTATAAAAGCCCATGAGTTTGAGCAGTTTTCATGGGCACTGTACAAGGTTGTATCATCACTGTAGTCCCTGTTGCATAAAAAATAATCTGCAGAGGTCAAATAACGCAACCAGAGACACTGCATTCGAGCCATGGATTTGATTATTTATGAGGCGTACTGACACTTATAAATGATGTGCAGCACATTAACATTGTGCTCCTACAGGTCTTCTCACTTCAATGGATGTGGAAACAAGCTTTTTAAATAGCAACAGGATCATTTACACCAGGAACAAAGCTTGTCACAGAGTGCCGGTATCATCTCGACTGAAGTACACACTGAAAAATCTCACTAGGACACAAGATACAGTATCACATAAAGTAACAGCATCACTCTACGAAGGGGAACGATCCATCTTTCTAATCTCACACTTTCTCCTTTTTCCAGCTCTTGCAGCCTGTCTCCTGCCTTAATCACTGTCTTGCACATTTTTGTTCCTTTTTGTTTTCTGTAGTGTACCACTGAGCAATGAATAACTTTGTAAAATATTCACATTCACCACTTTTAATTTTCTTACTGTGTCTCTGTTTGCTTGTGTGTTTTTGTGCACGTCTCTTGTGTTCACTGTGAGTATTATCGGCTAACATTCCTGTGGGTGCTGAAGCTTGGAATCTAATATCTGATCTGAAGATAATGAGACCATTAACAAGATCTCAATGCCTGAAAATGACCCTATTGATTTTTTTAATATACCTTGTAGAATGGCAACATCTCATCTGTAAACAATATTCAAACTAGGGATATCCTGATCAGGGTTTTTTTTTTGCCCCAGATTCCGATCCGAGTTATTTAATATTGAGTATCTGCCGATACAGAGTCCCGATCCGATGCTTGTATTTTCCTCGATATTATACTTGCACAGAACAGAATGCAAGCACATTAAAGTCAATCCACTGTACATGCTTGTCTAACAGCTCTGCCATGCATTTAGAAAAAACACCTTCAATCCAAGCTGCTTCTTAATGTTTGTATTCACTTATCTATTTATTTTTGAAAAATTAAGTAAACAGATTTTTTTTATATGTCTCATCAATTCCACTTAAAGCAGAATTGTAGTAGTACAACTAGGACACTCAGAGTAATAGTGACTGAACAATGTTTTAGTTGTTAAAAATACATTCATTCTCATTGGTACTGTTGTTGTTGTTGTATGTAAAAAAAAAAAAAAAAAGACTTTAAAACATCTCCAAAAGTGGACCTTTACTTTAACGGGGGAGAGGGGCTTATTCCCCCCACCCCCCAGTGCATGTCAGTGCATGTCGATGCACTGCTGATGATCTGTGTGAATTAAATAGGTTTGTTGAGTATTTAAAGCAAAGTGTTAAATTGCTTTAAAACGTGCACCGTGGCTCTGTAGTGAAGCAGCAACAACCATGACTCTGTTCGGTCATTTAGAGCTGCTGACTGGCCAGCAGTCGACACCAGAAGGAGACCCCTCAGTTTTTGGCAGTGTTGATGCACCAGGGGAGCAGCTGCCACAGAGGGTCATCTCCAATGGACCACGCTGAACCTCATCTGCCACCTATCGAGCGCTATGATGGTGATCTGGAGACCTTAAAGTCCTTTTTGTCATGAAATCAAAAAAGGTCCTTTTTGCTAAATCACTTTCAGCCTCTATTCTACGGACGCCTCCCAGGATGCCTTCATTATCACTCACCTAACAGGCCGAGCCAAGGAGTCGGCAGTGGTGGAGTGGGACCAGCGGTATGCCATTTGTCGATTAGCACATTCCTTCTCCCAAGCCATGGAAAGTCTTCGAGTGTGGAGCACTCGGTCAAGAGGCAGTAAAAGGCCTGCTGTCACTACACCATGGATCCGGACGAGTGCTTGACTACACCATAAAGTTTGGGCCCTTGGGCACGAACAGCAGCTGGAACTCCTCTACACTCTGTGATGCCTTTGTCAAGGGCCTTTCTGACCAGATAAAAGATCATCCGCTTGACCTGCCCTCGAGTCTCAATGACCTGGTGACACTTCCCACAAAGATAGATCAGCACTTGCATGATAATAATTTGGAAAACATGCGCTCCACTCCCGGCCTCTGGTGACGCTCACCTGCTCCAGGATCAGGATCATCTTCAGCTTCACTCGTTACTCTGGCTAAACAGGCTTCTCCAGTTTCAGTTTCTCCCGAGGAACCGATGCAGATCAGCCCATCTTACCTGTCCCCTGAAGCACGCCAATGACACATACAGATGGGCCTGTGCATCTACTGTGGGTCCGCCAGCCACTTCATCGCTGGATGTTTGGTAAAACGTCAGGCTCATTATTGAAAGGAGGACGCATGATGAGCCATACCTCCACAAAGTCCTCCTCAGCTCCACCCATCGTTCTTGCTACCCTCCACGTGACTTCCAGACCATATGTTTATTGACTCCGGGGCAGATGAGAATTTGATAGACAAAAATCTTGCAACTCAGCTTCAAGTTCCTCTCAAGCCCACGGGAGAGCCCCTCTGGGTGAACGCTCTGGACGGCCGGCTGCTGGCGGTGGTCATTCACCATGCTGCTCCTCTTCAACTAGTCATGCCAGGGTAACCCTTCTGAATTTTTACAATTCCATGTCATCTGTTCTCCTGTTAATCCTCTAATTCTTGGTTACCCATGGTCGGGGGCCCACGACCCACCTATAGAATGGTCAACTGGTACTATTTGCAATTGGTCAACAAAATGTAGCTCGGTCTGTGTTAAGTGTGATTCACAGTGTGGTCCACATCAGCCGGCAGCCACACCTCCTGACATCACGGGCGTTCTGGAGGAGTACATGGACTGAACAAGAGGTGCTTAGTAAGAGCAGAGCTACGTCCTTGCCTCCACACCGACCTTACGATTGCTCTATAGACCTTCTTCCAGGGGCAACACCTCCCAGGGGCATATAATACTCTGTCAGGACCCAAGCTCCAGGCCATGAACAAATACGTCCAGAAAGGGTTGGCGGCAGGAATCATCCGCCCCTCCTCTTCATCAGCTGGAGCCGGGTTCTTCTTTGTGGAGAAAAAAGGTCTCTTCGTCCTTGCATCAATTATCAAGGTTCAATGATATAACTGTTAAGAACAGGTATCCTTTACCATTGATATCCCCAGCTTTTGAACTGCTTCAGATAGGAACGATCCTCACCAAGTTGGATTTACGTAATGCGTACCATCTGGTACGCATCAAAGAGGGTGATGAGTGTTAGACCATCTTTAACACACTTAGCAGGCACCATGAATACTTAGTTATGCTTTTTGGCCTGTCAAATGCCCAGGCGGTCTTCCAAAATCTGTCTGTGAGTGCTGTTTTAAATAGAAAGGAGCAGTGATTGTGACATAGACACAATGTGGGATCCCAACAGGAAACCCTGACGCAGAGAACCATGTGGTTCTTTGCGTCAGGGTCTCCTGTTGTGCCATTACACATTTGGAGCGTATCCAACTCCATTTGCTATTTACACAGCACCTAATCTGAACACAAAGTAAGGCGCAGAGCTTAGTTAGTCATGGGTGTGTCTTGGGTGTAACATTAAATAAACCAAACAGAGTATCACCTGTCATTCCCTTGAAGATTAAAGTGTGTGGCACATTGCTATTTAGATGGCGGACTCAGAAGTGAGAGGTTTTCTGGTGAGGAAATGATTCTGTACACAAAGCATCAAAGCATGTGAGCACGAGCAGCAAGTTCTCCACCACAGCACCACAGTTATTCAGGTTTTGTATATTTCCTTTAGTTTTTACTTTTATTTACCCGCCTATGTCAAACATATTCCCTGGTAGTAACAGGGTCAGTATAGGATTAATGGAGTTAGTCAGTCAGTCAGTGAGTGGGACCACAAAATTTCCATAAGTAACTACTGCATATTCAGCCCTGAAATTTTGGGTTCTGATAGATACAGGGGAGGGCCAGTGAACCTCCTAATATGGGCCATGTTGGCATCTTTGAACATTCAAGTGGCCATAACATAAAATAGGCCTATCAAGTTGCTGGTGAAGCCTTGTTGCTAATCACGGGGTCCTAGTGACCACTAAAGACACCATTGCTTGTATGAATATTGTAGCGTGTAAATAACTTTAGACCATGTTTTTGCTGGTCTATGTCACAATCACTGCTCCTTTCTATTTAAAACAACACTCAGAGAAACAGCCAATTTGTTAGACACCTGATTTTTTTTGGATGCATCACATCAATGTCTGTGGGGTATTTTTGGCTACAATCTGATTTTAATACACCTGGGAACACATTAGTTTGTGGGACCCCCTTAACAAACCATCATCAAATTAATCTCCACCTGTGACCCCCCTCCACAAACCCCCTCCCCACAACAACAACAACAACAACAACAACAAAAAAATCATACTTTGAACTTTGACCATACCTGCACAGCTAAGGTCCCAAGAACAATGGAGCAGAAGATCGGGTTGGCAAATATCCCGTCAAACACGTTTCTCTCTCCATGGATCTTGCGAGCGTTAATCTCGTTGAAAAGCTGCATGAGGACGAACGTGTTGAAGATGATGGTGTAGTGCTCCGATGGAGGGGAGTGTAGCGGAGCATCACGGCCACTGTCGATGTTGAACATGCGCTCGCCTGGACACCAGAAGGATACGAGGAGAAAGAAGAGGAGGTGAGAGGTTGGAAAAAAATAGAAATCATCCATCACATTGTTCACTAGCAGCGCTGCATATACTGTATGATTTACTGCAGAACAACTAAATATCTGAACAAAGTAGCTTCTCTGTGTTGCATTTTGGTGTGTGTGTACTTTTTCTTCCTTATGTGTAAAGTACTATGTAATGAAACCTGATAACAATAAATGTATTTGTGGCAACCAAGAATTGTGTGCTACATCAGTTGTAGTTGAAATGTGTGTCTGTGTGTCTCTGCTCGTGCATGTGTGTGTGTGCACGCGCACCTATGAACAACAAGGTGAAGATGATGATCAGCTGGTACACTCCGTGGCCCAGGATGTTCTTCATCATGGTGAGAGAGATGAGTGGGTTGTTTCGGCCGTAGGGTTTCCGTAGCAACAGAGCCTCAGTGGGAGGCTCAGTGGCCAGGGCCAGTGAAGCGAACGTGTCCATGATCAGATTCACCCATAACATCTGTACGGCTTTCAGTGGAGAGTCCTGGATAATGTACAAAACATGAACTGTGATGCTTATGAAGTCAGTACTAACTAGAGATCTGAGAGC
>OMMV01226296.1:0-10633 GCA_900302635.1 Chatrabus melanurus | reverse complement strand
ATGACTTAAAGCCATATAATAGAAAGTGACTGCAGAGACGAGTCCATTCTGTCACAGCGCCAAGAACAAAGGAAAAAAACAAAAGCACAGAAGCTCGGTAATTTCGAGGGGTGATGGCCGTGTGTCAGGCCTGTTTATTGAGTAGCCACTCCCATCTCTGTCATTTATACTGAGCATTTGAGTGCCAATGAGGGAGTGGAGGAAAATGCATTTTCTTCACAACGGCGAGAGAAGATGGCTTCGGTATTAGTACATGGCAATTCTGCCCGCCGCCACCATTGCAGAAATCCATTAATTACTGATGCATTTAATTTGTTGGCCACTTTTTGGTGCAAGGCCTTTCTGTTTCTTGCAGCTTTACTGTGAATCATTTTACTGAATTCCTCATAGTCCGCCAATAGAAGCTTTTGCTCTGTTGGGGGTGAACACCGGCGCCCTCCCTTTCACATTCCTCCAATTACAGAGTTGCCAATCATTGTTTCAAAGAGCAATCGCCACATGTGCTGTATTAAAACGTAAGCTCCTGGCGATAGTTATTTGATATAAAACAGTATCTCCACACAAACAATTCATCTCGTGGGCTATCACTGGCAGGTGTGTCCTTGTTGGTGTGGCAAATGGAAAACATTGAGATTTTTCAATTTTCGCTGACGCCTACCGTCGTGAAGCGCCTCTTCCTCTCACTGTAAACAAACATCTGGTTTACCGTCTGCCACACACCATCGACATGTGAATGCAGCATTAAGTGCCAATGCATTTTCATCACAAAATTGACAAGATGCTGTTTTTACCTTCTTCAGCTTTGAGAAAGAACTGCATAGCCTGAAAGAGGTAAAAGAACATGAAGTTTCACTTATTTTGAAATACTTAACTGCAAAACCAAAGCAAAATGTGGATTATCACCATTTCAGGTACAACTGTCATCGTTTTTTTTGTGCGCTGCAGTACAAACAAACAATAAAATGATACCAACAGTACTTCTCACCTCCTCGTAAGTGGACTGCGGCGGTGATGTGAAGATTAAAGCTGCGACCTTGCGTTGGTACCACGGCAGCTCGGCAAAAGAAAAGCACCTACGAGAGAGAAGAGCGGCTGAATGTCCCACTGCCAGCATCCCTGCATCAGCCTCCCATAAAGCTTTCTAGAAAGCACCCATGTTTGTTTGAATGTAGACCCATCTTACAATGGTGCTGAAGTATCTGGGTTGAAAATGGTTGCACTTACGGTAAATAATTAATTAATGCAAAGACTCACCAATAACCCAAGATGTAGAAGGAAGTGGCATCTTTGGGATTCAGCTCGACAGCTTTCTAGGCAAAAGAAACATTTGCTTCAGAGTTGGAAAGCTTGATAGCACACCGATCGTACACACCCTTACCTCTAAATGTTCCCGGATGATGTATGAATTTCCAATTTTCACTTTGATTCCCTTGTAATCCCCGACATCACTGAGACAGACTGCGTACCACTGTGATAACAGACAATACAGTCAGATCAACACTTCAGTCTTTTGTCCGGCTTTACCACTGTGCCATAAAGTCAGCCACGCACTGCACGATGATGCCATACGAATGAGTCGTTACAGCAGGCTAGTGCAGAAACACGTTTCGTGGTATTACATAGATGTTATTAAACAGTGCACACAGGGAGGCATCTGCACACTTTAGCTCATGAAGATGTCCAAAGAGTGATGGAGAGGCCACAGAGAGGACAAAATGGGGGGTATTGCACCCAAAATCTTAGTGTGTGCACGCGACATATAATTTGTTCCCATGATTTCATTAATTTGTGTGCATAAATACTTAATTCTGGCAGCGCATGTGACCATTGGAAAAGGTGAGGTGCTGGCTCACATGCACCTTTCTCTGTGATCAAACAAAATCTCGTCTGTGCTCAATAAATGTATTTCCATGTTTATTAGAATCCACAAACACCCAATAACATTTCTCACACAGGGTGTTATTTTGGCCCAATCGCATTTCTCCTCCCTTAGCCCTACCCCTGGTTTTGGAGCGCCCTTCAGCAGGTTGTGCCGTTCAAGGCCCAGTCACACGATGACGTTTACCTCAGCATTTGATGACTGCGGTGAAAGGTGGCCAAATGTCAGCAAAAGTCACGTTCCCGGAGTTTGGTAGCGAACCTCAAATGCAGCACGCCATTCCACACCGTGGTGCTAGTGGAGGCCAGCAGAGGCGGACACTAGCCAGCGCTCCATTAGAACAAGCGGGACCTTTGCCAACGTGCGGGAGACGGGTTCAACACACCACTGTCCAGTGATTCTGAGCAGGCAGGGCGAAGCAGCACCCAGCGTCGACGAACAACCAGTAACCTCGGCTAGCGGATGCAAATGGAGGCTAACTTGGTCGTAGCGGAGATTAAATTTCCAACATATTGAAAATTTCGGACGCAGTCAGCGTTCATCAGCGAACACCGGTGAAGGCCAGCAGAGGCTACCGGAGACTAGCGATCACCGACGTTTGCAAATACGTTCATCAGGAATGGAGTGACACGGGACAGTGGTTGAAATCTTTCCCTACGAAATGGGACACCACTTGTTAACGTTACGTCGGTAGCTGATGTCACACGTACCACGCCATCGGAGATGCTCATTTCCACAATGTCGGTTCCAGGAGGTTTTGCCACTTGTGTGGGCTGTAATAACCATAACATGTACATAATTCAAACACCTTTATCTTTTACTCTGTACTTCGATATGCTGCACAGTCTCACGATTTGACTGTTTTTGTAATGTTTATTAAAACTTTATGTACAACAGGTTGTGTATTTATAGATTTAATTGTGTGGCTGTTGAAAATATATAGTATAATGACAAAATAGTGTAGTTGGGAGAATCTGCAATGAACCTCAGACATCTTTAAATGTTTCAACCACAAATACTTTTATTCTAACAAAGCTACAATTCAAACAACTAAAATATTCTTCATAAAACTGAAAAATATGCACATTTAAATTTAAATTAAATATATGCACATACATAATATATTGAACACGATGTTAACACTGAAATCTGGCCTTCCAGTCCAACGTGATCCAAACAAGAACACAGTATAAACTGGAGAAATTACTTCACTGACCGCTCGTCTCCAATAATAATTTATGGTCTGTTAGTTTATCAACTTCTCAAAAAGGCCTCGGAATCGTTCGGTGTTGGCCTCGCTGCCTGTGCTCATTTATGGGGTCCTTTGAAAGGAATTGCAGTACTGGATTGTTCCTTTTTGTGCGTTCAGAGGTCACTCTGGAGGCAGATGCACGGACATGGACTGTGGACAGTCCATAGTCCTGGTTCAGGGGCCCAGTTCCCGAGTCAGGCTCAGGATCAATGATGTGATGTAAGAAGACCAAACAACAACCTGCCTGCTCCAGGTCAGGTGCACTGGAACACCCGTGCACTGCTACTTCCAGATATAAAATGCAGAAATGGCACAGCTCTAACCAGGACCCTGCAGGTCCATTGAAACTGAAATTTCCTAACATGCCAGGTGGCAGCTGTGACCGATCCGCTTTCAGGTCCTGATCCACTTTTTAGTTTTCAGGTCCTGCAATAAAAGTCACACAAACAACCAAATATTATTAGTCATTACAACAGCATTACTTTGATACAGAAGGGGGATGTTTTATAGAGATTTACTTCTTTTTTTAATTAACCGTTTTGCCCTGTGATTACCTGATATGTAGTTTAGAATTCTCCTGTTTCTTGGAGACTTGGTCTGTCACCTCAAGGTCCAGATGTTTGATCAGATTCCTGCAACAGAAGAGACAGTGATGAACTAATAGATGTCGGCTCAATGTCAGGAAATTCAGTTTCAGCAATCGGATAACTACTTTGTGGAATAGTTTAACCGGAATATGTCGTTCTCTCACCAGATTTTAAAATTAATGACAATTATTGTAGCACCATAAGTGTTTCTTAAATGTTTTTATTTAATCATATCAATGTGCTGTACATGATGTGCTCTTTTATAAAACACATTGTATGCTTTTTCCCCCCACAAATGAATTGTAACAGTTATGTCATGGTTCAGATATTTGTCACAGATACATAAACATCACAAAAAGCTAATACAGCCGGGATTTAAGTAGGTTCTCTGGTTTGTTCAGGAGTCACTGGAAAGATATTCTAACAATACTACAGTGGGCTAATACACCTGTTGCTCTTTATCATTAATATTTGTCCTGATCTGCAGGAACAAACAGTTTTATTTATTGACAGTAGCCAGGATTTGTTTGTTTGTTTAAGTTTATTTCCATATTAGCCATTATGGCTATGTAATGGCCAGGACAGGTAGGGTAAAACAATGTGAGAGTGAAAAGGTAAACGGATTAAAATAGCATAGATAAACAACCAAATTTAAAAAGTTTCTTAAAATCTATACTAGCTAAAAATTCCAAAACTTTTAAAGGAGGAACCTTATTAAAAACATCGGCTACAGTATTTTGACTATAAAATCTCTGTCTTTTGGTTTTCAGGGCTGAGCAAGAGAATAAAATATGCTTTATAGACAGGGGCATGCTACAAAATTGACATAATGGGGATTCATCCCCTGTCAATAAAAAACCATGAGTCTTGAATGTCCTATTCGGCATCTGGTATACACTATTTGATCGTGCCTGGATGGAAAGAAAAATAACAATCTGTTTAACAGTAGGATTGATTTGATGTAATTTGTTATTGGAACACTCATCCCATTCCAAATTGCCATTTATGAGCGATGTAAGAATTCAATATAGGTGATATCAGAGGCCGGGATTTGACATTTGGTGATTTCTTTATGTAGGGCTTTTGTTTTTTTAGCAGCCCTATCTGCCTTCTCATTACCTCCAAGACCGACATGTCCAGGGACCCAACAAAAAACAATACTCAAGTTCTGATGTTTAAAAAGTGCCACTTTGCCAAGGATATGGACAATCATGGGGTGATCAATTTTTAAAAACTCCAATGCCTGAAGGCAAGCTCTAGAGTCCGCACAAATTAAAAAGTTCTGCTGTTTGGTGGTTTCTATATGTTCAAGTGCCAAAAGTAAGGCACGAGCCTCAGCTGTAAAAATGGAACATAGTTGGGGAAGTCGTAGGCCACATTGATACCGTCCAACTGCCATTGCTGAGGAGACACAGTTATACATTTTGGAGCCATCAGTATAAATGGGAATGTGAGTAGGGAGGCGGTTACGTATGTCCAAAAACTGAGTCTGATATTCATTCGGATGGGTTCCTGATTTCTTCCCGTGAGTTAAATCCTTCACAATTTCAGGTCGTCTCAAATTCCAAGGAATGGAGCAAAAATGTGTCCGTGTTACACTGTCCAAATTAATGTTTAAATCCTCAAGGTAAGGCTTTAGCCGTAGTCCAAAAGGTCTGATGTACGTTGGTCTGGCTTCATAAAACTGCAAATACCGAGGCTGGAAAACTGTGGAATAGGCTGGATTATCTTTCCTTGCGTTGAGGTTGACTGCATACTGAAGAGCCAGCTTCAAGCGCAGAGGCTGAAGTGAGGGTTCATTAGCCTCCACATAAAGACTCTGTACTGGGAAAGTCCTAAATGCTCCCAAAGCCAGCCTTAAACCTTGATGATGAACAGGATCTAACATCTGAGTTTATGATTTCCTTGCTGATCCATAAACAATGCTTCCATAGTCCAAGCGGGATCTCACGAGCACTCTATATAGGCGTAGGAGCACAGTGCACTCAGCTCCCCACTTTGTTTTTGCCAGTACTTTTAAAACATCCAAAGTTTTAAAACATCCGTTTCTCAAATATTTCATGCGTGGGATAAAAGATACTTTATTATCAAAATTAAGTCCAAGGAATTTAACCTCTTTCTCCACTTTGATGGCTTCACCATCTATGTAGAGCAAAGGGTCAAGATGTAAAGACCGTAACTGGCAAAAATGCATACAGACTGTTTTTGTTTTGGAAAACTTGAAGCCATGTTGGACTGACCATGCACTGATCTTATTTATACATAATTGCAGCTGTCTTTCAAGTGTGTTCATAGATTTCCCTCTGTAACAAATGCAGAAGTCATCAACAAAAAGACTGCAAAAAATGTTTGGACCAATTGCTCTTACAATGCTATTGATTTTTATACTGAAAAGAGTGACAGAGAGGATGCTTCCCTGGGGGACTCCTAGTTCTTGTAAGTGTGGGGTTGAAAAGGTAGCTCCTATTTGGACTTGAAAATATCTATTAGATATAAAGTTAGAGATAAAAATAGGCAGACGTCCCCGAAAACCCATGAAATACAGGTCCTTTAAAACTCCATATCTTCAGGTTGTATCATAGGCCTTTTCAAGATCAAAAAATACAGCTATCACATGTCTTCTGATGAAGCCATCACAGATATAGGACTCCAATCTGATGAGATGGTCCGCTGTACTCCTTCCTCTTCTAAAACCACACTGATAATTATTCAAATGTCCTTCTGATTCAAGCAACCAAACAAGTCGATTATTCACCATTCTCTCCATAGTTTTGCACAAACAACTCATCAGGGCAATTGGACGATAATTGCTGGGATCAGTATGGTCCTTCCCTGGTTTTGGAATGGGAATAATCAGTGCTTTTTGCCAGGACGCGGGAAACAATGCCTGATTCCCAGATTACATTCAAGACTTCCAAAAGATGGGATAATGCACTAGGAGGTAAGTGTTTTAAGAATTGATAATGGATTTTATCTGGGCCCACTGCAGTATCACGAGAATTCCTTATAGAACATAAAAGTTCCTCCATTGAAAAAGGTTGCTTGTATGGCTCTGTATTGTCTGACCTGAAATTCAATTGCCTTTGCTCTTCCTTTACACGTAAGGATTGAAATTCAGGGCGACAATTATCTATAGATGAATTCTGTTCAAATGTCTCTGCAAGTTGGTTTGCTATTTCTTGCTTTGTAGTTAAAAGATGTCCTTGATATTTAAGGTGTTGAACTTGTGATCCGCCCCCTTGCCCTTCATCTTTTTAATCAAACTCCAGACCTTCTTTGAAGATGTATTAGTTGTGAGACTTGATACATATTTCCTCCAGCTTTGTGTTTTTGAGTCATTGATGATCCTACGTACTTGAGCTCTGCAGATTTTCAATCTGGTAAGATTTTCTGTCGTCGGATGTTTAATAAAAAAAATTCTCTGCTTTTTCCCGGGCCTCAATCGCCTTTTTACAATTATTATCGAACCATGGATTACACCTACAATGTGGCTTTCCTGAGGTCTTTGGGACACTTGCATTTGCAATTGCAATCAATCTTTTTGTGAAACTCACAACAGATTTCCCAATGTTCCGAGGCGTCTGACTGAGTTGATCGGCACAGAGGGTTTGAAACAGGTGCCAGTTTGCTTTTTGAATGAATCTTCGTGATAGGTTTAACAACTGAGGCAAAAGATTGCTGAAATTTGTACATAGGAAATCCCTCCAGCTGTTTTCTTGCCTCTGGGTAACTTATCTTCTGAACAGCCCTGATTCTTTGAATTTCTTTTTCCTTAAGCCATACAGGACAGTCCTTTGATGAAGCTGCATGCTTCCCCAAGCAGTTATCACATTTTGGTGATCTTGTACAGACAGGTCCATGGCCCCCTTCTCCACAGTTGTGGTAAACTGATTTGTTTGTACAACCAGCAGAGCCATGACCAAATTTCTGACAATTAAAACATCTCAAGGGATTTGGGATGTACCTATCCACAGGTACACTTAAGTATTCAATGAGAACTCTATCTGGAAGATCATGCATATTGAAAGTCAGGATATAGGTGCCAGTCTTTATTATTTTATCTTCTTTTTTCAGTTATTCTCTTCACATGTGTCACTCCTTGTTGTTTCAATTCAATGACTGTGTCTGCTTCTTCCATTATCATGCAGATCTCTGGTACGGATGACACCTTTGCAACTATTCAGATGAGGATGAGGGAAAGTCTGCACTGCAATACCTGCTAATGTATGACAGGGCAACAAATTCTCTGCATGAGATTTTTTTGAGCATTCAACCAGAATCTGTCCAGGGCCGGTATTTATCAAGCTTCTCAGAATTACTCATAAGAACACTGCTAAGAATTGACTTAATTCTTGGCTCAAAGTTGCACTTAAAAGTTAGTTATCAAGCATCGTAGTCCCACTTTAAACGCAGTGTAGGACAAAATCCTAAGTGTCAGTCTCAGAGCTGATTTACGACACGTTGCTGTGCCGCAAACGGGAATTTGGATGACGACATAGACAAGGACCAATCAGCGAATGGCCTTTCTTATATAAATATAATCTTAAGATATATGTCACAGTGAATAGTGAACTCCCTAAGAGCAGTGCACATTAAACACAAAGCGACAATAAAGACATTTCACAGGAACACAGTATATGTACACCGGAAATGAAAGTGTGTTTATGTTTCCACGACATGATTGATTACAAATATTAACCCGGTGCGCTCACAAATAGTCCGACATTATACGACATTCAGGTCGGGCTCGGTCAGAGCAGTCAGTGCAATAGTTATCTGTCACAGAGCGCACTGTCACAGAGCGCACTGTGACATTCATGACAGTGCGCCCGTTGTTATTCGTGACAGTGCGCCCGCTGTCATGCTGTGACAGTGCGCCCGCTGTCATGCTGTGACAGTGCACCCTCTGTGACAGTGTGCGGAAATATGCGTAAAGTGATCGGTGAGATGACGTCCCTCACCAAGTCAGTTACAAAGATTATGCCCGCTCTGTCAACACGATACCGTTTGATTAACTGCGCGTCGTCAAACAAGTCCAACACATTCTTCCATTCCTGGAAGATCCGCGCACGTCTCTGTCTCCTTACTGCCCTCACAGTCCCCTACTGGCAACTCCTAACCACTTGAGAGACCTCCCGAGCTCTCTTAAATAATTGGGAGCGTAAGAGCGATTCTTAGCTTTAAGAAATTTGATAACTAGAATTTATATTTAAGTTTAAAAGTACGGGTAAATTTCATGAATTCTCAGCACTTAAGACTAAAATGGCACTTTGGGAAGCTTGATAAATACCGGCCCAGACCTCAGTTTTTTAACATCTTTAACTGCTCCTGCTATTCCTGAAATTCCTTTCTGAATAGCAAAAGGGGACAACTTAGTGAGAGGAATATCTGATGACAAAGATTCAAGAACTATAAATTTCTGCCAGCTATCATGTGTAGAGGGGAAAAGCCATGCCATGTCTGAAACATCATCCAAATCTTGGTCTAAAAAGCCTTTTTTTTATGGGGTTGATTATTAGCCATAATAATGGACTTAAATTCATCATCTCTGCTCCTCACCCACCTCGGAGCCCAACAAGGGGATGCACAGAGCTGGTTCTCCTCCAGATGTGCACCAAGGATACAGGGACGGTACACTCGAGCAATTTAAACAAAATTGTTCATAGTACTCAATTGACCCTCAGCCAAAGCCCTCTGGGAAAATAAAAGAATGGTCCCACAAAAAAACTCCCAGAGGAACCTTTGACAAGCTGATTGACTGGATCGGGCCATTCCAACCTCCTGTCTTAGTGAAGTAGGAGCCAAAGCACTGTGTTGGACTTTTGACCGCTTAACAGGATCTCTTCCTCCCCCAACATGGGTAGCAACTCACGGCAAACAAGTCATCCCATTTGTCACCTCTTACGATCAGCAAGGGGGTGCTGGGGACCTATTCTACCCCGGATCCTCACAGAGCTTGCCAGAGCTCCGTTGGCCGATCTGTTTCAGGGTTCCAGACGAGCCTTCACGGTTACCGCGGCAGTCCCGGGGCACAGAAAGTCCATCTGGCAGTCCATCTGGCGGTCTTTGGACCGTTACACATGTGCACCACGTTGAGGTGGAGTTGGACTTGGCAGGGGGGGGCATTTCTGAGTTGGGTCCTAACTAATCTAAAAATGTTCCAAGTTTCATAATTTCTCCAAGAAATGAAATATACTGCCATATTTTTGTTCCTAGTAGGAGCCAGAACGCATATTTGATGAAGGTCAGAATTCACTGGTCAGAGACTTTGCCTCCACTCTGCACAGCACTCACAGTGTATAGGCTGGTTATGATGTCCAGCAACTTACTGGGGATCCTGCAAATCCTCAGGATGTCTCACAGAACAGCCCAGCAATGATGCTCTTATTAATATCTGAACATTTTAAATGTGAGAAGAATCATTTTGTGATCACCTTATCCTTAAGATGCTTTTGGGAAAAGAGGCCAGAGACTAATCTCAATGTTATCCCATAATTTAAGATGATTAACAACTGAGAAATTTCAGCTAAAACTGCTGTAAGCTCTTTTCACAGTCAGTTAGGATTTTAAAAGACTTCTGTCTTATTTCTGGCTGTTACATCTCCGTTTGAGTGTGGCCACATAATCTGTATGGATGGAGAGCACTCACTTTGTTCCTCCAAAGGCCTGGCAGAAATAATGCTGCAGAGGACATTCAAGTGTAAACTGCTCATAACTCATTGGCCTCACGACGTGCACAGTGAGAGACAGAGAGAAACCGAGAGATTGTAGTTTTTATTTCAGGCAGAATTTTCAGGGATGGATTATGAACTGTTTGGATTTTTCTGTATGTATACTACTACTAGTACTACTACTACTACTGATAATAATAATAATAATAATAATAATAATAATAATAAAAAAAAAAAAAAAATA
>OMMV01226284.1:0-10186 GCA_900302635.1 Chatrabus melanurus | reverse complement strand
ACAAAGCACCTCAGCTCGTCTGTTGCCGTTACACTCTACACATTCTCCATCACGGTTAAATGTGCAGAGGGTTTGTTGTTGAGGTGTTTGTAGCTCGTACTTGGTAATGGATGGCATTTCTGTAGCACTTTTCCATCTGAAGCAGGTTATCAAAGCACTTTACAATGATGCCTCACATTCACCCATTCACTCACACACACACACACACACACCGATGTCAGTGTGCCGCCATGCAAGGCGCTCAGCTGCACCCCGGGAGCAACTTGGGGATTAAGGACCCAATCCTGGGGAATCGAACCAAGGATCCTCTGGCCTTGAGCCCACCGCTTTAACATCTAGATCATCACCTCCCCAATAGATAGTAGAGATGAAAGGTCACTGGCTGCACGAAGAAGAGCTTTTAGGAAAGGTGCGGTAAACATGGTCGTCATGCACTCAGAAAATTGAAACATTGATTAAATTTATTTTGTCAACAGCTTCCACAAAATTGTAGCAGGTCAGTTAAAAGCAAAAATATTAAGTGCATCCAATTTAATGAACTGTAAGTAAGTTTTTTTTCCCGACTTTCCCCTTTTTGCTCTGGGTCGCCACAAGTTGATTTGGCACAAGTTTTACGCCGGATGGCCTTCCTGACGTTACTCCACATTACATGGAGAACAGCTGCGGTGGTCTTGAACCGGGAACCTTCTGTTTTGAAAGCAAGCGCCCAATTTGAACTCAACAAAGGATGTAAAACTGAAAAGAAAAAGCTTATATAAAGTCGCTCTGATGTGATGCCGATTAAGGGGCATAACGAAGCACTCAGTACAGTTCATACATAAAACATTTTAACAAAAAAAGAGAATTTTGTTTTTTCAGTCTTTTAAATAAAGAAATAAATTTCATTAAAAAATATAGAAACCAGAGCCTTATTTCCACAAACCGCGTTATGTGCCGAAAACATTTACTATTTATTTATTTATTCTAAGTTACAGGCCAAAACAGCCTCACAGGTGGAGGTAAAAATGGAAATGCTCGAAATCACCGTTCACCAAACCTGCTCCTGGAGATCACTTGTCCTGCATGTTTCCCATCCCTCTCTCTTGCTCCGCCCACTGCTAATTAACTAAGGCAGGTGTGCTCAGCCAATCAGGAGCTCGCACGCACCAGACTTGACTAATCAGCTGTGGTTGCAGCAGGTACACATGCAGGACAGGTGACCTCCAGGACCAGGGTTGGTGACCCCTGGTCTAAACCGTTTGGGTCATTGTCACGTCCCGCCGTTAGTCTCGCTCTCTCGCTGCGGTTGAGGAACAGTGCCGCAGATCGTTTCCTCTGTCGTTGATGTAAAGCGGCTGCTGCGTCGTATCGCCTCCCATCCGGTCGGCTTCCATCCTGCTGCGTATTTCAGGGGCTCTGATGGAGCCTCATTGTGTAGCGTTTTTTTTATTTTTTTTATTGGCCACCTTTGGCAGCTGTAAGGCCCCTGCAGGAAGGGGATTATTCAGTGTTTGGACGACACATGGTGATCTCAGCACCCCCTGATTGGATTGCAATAATCCCTTTAGATAGCCACAAAGCCCTATTACTGTGGCATTAGAGGGAGGGGGGGAGTAAGGGGGAGGCACCTGATGTAGGACACAGGATTGGGTGCACAGGACTGTATGTATTTCTGTTTGTGTACCGTACCAGATTTTCAGGGATTGTTGACGAAAAGTTGTTTGATCCAAGCTGTCCCAATGACCGTCAAGCAAACTTCCTTCACAGTTCTGTTCAGGGCTGACGGGACCTTTACGGAAAAAGAATGAATCGTTTCCCTACATGAGCATTTCAACAGCAAATTTTAAAGTTAATGTTTGGGCAGTGAAAGATCCTTGGTAAGAGAAAGGATGCACCAGGTGCCCACCTGCATGAGCCGCCTCAGATTTGGACCTGGGCACCGCCGTGCAGTGGGCAATCCCTTATCCAGCACCCAGGTGCCTCAGTGTTGAGGACTCCAGCAACTGGAGAAGGCCAAGGACACGCCCACTTACTTTCTGGAGGTGGGGATGGACCGGTCGTCTGCCTGGGTGGTCGCCATGCAGGACCCCAGCGTGGTTCAATGGTGTGGTGGACGAGGGGACGCACAACACCATCGCATGCTCCCAGACCTAACCTGATCTGAATTTTTGGACCCTGCCACCCGGTGCAAAGCAGCATGAAGCAGCAGTGTCGTTGCTTATTTTTTAAACAGCGTGTGCGCTTGTTTTTATTTGTGGCACATGAACGTGTTTGGTCTTAACATGCGGTGTGGTCGGGTGCAGCGCTGGTGGATTGCTGAAAGCGATTGCACCATAGACCAACAAAAACCTCGTTTACAGCCGAGCACAGAACAATAATCGGATGAGCCTCACCTGCTGTCGGCGGGTGCATGATGCACATAGACTCTGCTGCAACACACCAAAAAAAAAAAGAATTGAAAATAGCAATTACATGAACTAAAAGTAAATACAAAGGGGAAAAAATACAAAATTTCACCTGACTGCTACATTGCTTCACCTCAGGGAGCTTGGGTGGCTGCTCTCCGCTCGAGCACTTTGACACGTTGGGCGCAGATCTGTCAACTTGCCAGAAAACCTCTCCCTTCAGTCGAAATAACAGCGTGCCACATTTTAGCACACCCCGGCGCCGCCGGTCTAACGGCGGAGGCTAGCGAACACCGAGCCTTGCAAATACGTTCGTCCACGTTGGCCCAAACGTCATATTGTGACTGCGCCTTAAAGGAATAACAGATGGTTATTTCATGGTTATTCTAGTTTTATATGGTTTATATCATGTTACGCCCAAAAAACACTCATGATTATTTATAAGTGACTAAATGCAACTGCTTTGCTCCCTGCGCCTAACTCTGTGCTCAGATTGTAAAATGCTCTTGCGCTTTGTGCGTTAGACCGTGCGCTATAGATCTTCAGGATAGGTCCTTAGCTCATTTTACTAGTTTCACTTTGGTTCTCTCACTGTGATGACCTTTGAACTTACTACATTTCTAATAAGTCACTGGTTAGCTGTGGTACATAATCCAATTTTTATCCTAAATCCTCCTTGAAGGAAAACACTCCCTTCAAGTAGTTAATGTAAGTACGGTATTATTTAGGTTGAGATTGAGCAAGGTGCCAAGTCAGCTAGCATAGCCTAGCAGCTACTATGACTAGCATGTAGCTAATGAGCATGTACTGCAGCCGGCTAGTAAAGCCTAGTTACTGCGCCCCAAGTCTTAAAGGTTTGGAGTCACATTTGTTTACCCATTGTTTTTGGTCGAGTGGTATTTTAGTGACGTTCATTTACATCAAAATGAGCCCAAAACAGTTCATTATTTACACAAATAAGTGGAAAATTGTTAAGAATGTTCATAGATCTGAACAAATTTACCCTAAATACCCCAAATTTGTTCCATTTTTAGAAACATGTTTCACTTAATTTTGTGTTATTCAGGTTAATTTGAAATTTTATACCAAAGTTGTGGTATGCTTTGATGGAGGATATCATTCTGCACGCATTGATATAAAAATATTTTTAAATATGCATAATTTCAATTATGTGACACCTAAATAAATCCTCGTCATTTGATTGGTGGATTGTAGGTCACATGACATTGATCATTTTTCCCGTTGCATGACTGACGTCACGTACTGTGCATTCTGGTTCCATTTACCGTGCATTTTTGCCCCATACGTTTTGCCCCACTGCACGCCTCAACTACCTTTTCGTAAAAATGCGTCCATGATACGAGGAAGCTAAATCCAGTACGCCATAAGCCGATTAGAAGCTCACGCAGTGTTCGCGGGGGGACATCTTTATCGGTCGCAGAAGCGCTGTTAGATGAAGAATCAGACAAGTTCCTATCGCGATTTCCCGCTTCGGCCCTTAGCGGCTCCTCGCTGAGCTCAGCGGTGTGCCGGCGACTCGCCTGCGGGGCGGAGTCAACTGCTGTGCGGACACAGAGCAGTCTCTGCTCCGCTGCCCTGTGGCTTCCTGTTCTGAGAAGAAACACCTGTCTAATTTTAAGTAAATTATCAAATGACGCGGATCTATTTAGGTGTCGTATAAGACAAATAATGAATGTTGGGAAAAATAATCCTACCACTGCACTCATAAACATTCATTATTTGTATATTGTATAAAAGTACTAATACATTGAACAGAACAGAATAAACCAGCATACGATGACTTGTAGAGCTTATATCTATATCTATATATATCTATATATATAGATATAGATATATATATATCTCGCTAATTAGCATGTAGCTAATTCCAAATTTATTTTGCTCCTTTGCCATTCAATATTTTGCTGAAATGTGTTTATTTAATAGTGTCGGGCTGCGAAACAGTTTGTAATCTGTGACGATAGATATTTGTATTTAATGATTAATCTACAACACAGCAGTGTCACTTCCTGTTGACACACAAATGCACGAAAAAGCCACTTTATTCTGCGTGCTTTTTTTCCCTCTTCCAAATGTGACCGCACTCCACTTTATTCCTTATAGGATCTCGACTGTCATTACAATAAAACAGCTGATAAGACAACAGGAAATAAATCAGTGTTACATCTTATGTGTTTTTAACGACACACAATCCTAATGCTAACCCTGCTAACAGGCTAGCAAGGTATTGACTTGTGCTTATCTGAGCTCCTGCGTGCACGTGCACGCGCACGATGAGATTACCTATCTGCATGTGATCAGGACGTGTTGCCGTTACCTCCCAGCAGCTTCAACGCGTTGGTGGTGTTGGTTTCCGTTATTAACAAATTGCTCTGGTTTTAGCAGAAAGCCATTAGGCCTTTTTGGGGAAGCTAATTCTGATGAAGATTAGCACCATTAATAACTGCCACCATAAATCACTGCAGGAGCCATTTAAAGAACCACAACCTCAAACCTCATTTTGTCCGCTCATCCATTACAAAGTCATACAGTCTGTATTTGCTCGCGCAGGACCAAGTTTGCTAAAATAAAACGGAACTGTCCACCTGCACGTTGTCTCGTTAGCAATAATCCTGGTTTTACGTACCAATGTTTTTAACCAACAGTTGTTCAAAGCCGCCTCGTCTGCCAACGTGCTGTTGTTCCACAATAATAGAATATGACGGCTTTGGAGCTTATCTGTTCACATCACATTCTTACGGTGGCCCAGAGAACCCAAAACGCACCAACAAGTGTAGAAAACACAAATACAAAAAAAAAACACCTGCATCAATTCAACAAGAGGTAGTTTCATCAAAAAATGTCCACAATACAACGGAAGTACTACCAACACAAAAAGAGGTTTCTGCCCGCAGGACTTTTACTGACTTGTACTGTTCAATGCATTCCAAATACAATAATAAATAGTGTTTACTTCTTCCCACTCCTTTTCAGATGTGTAAACTAAATCATCAAGCGGTTGACAATTTTGTATTGCATTATCCTTCTTGTTATATGTAAATTTCATTATTTTTTTAATGATTATTTTGCTTTCATCTTTTATGTTCTGTCTACATGTTTGAAATAAATTTAAATTTCAACAAGCTGATGAAAATAGGGGAACATGCAGCACAATGTAAAAGTTTGATAAAATGTGCGTTTGATAAAATTGCATTTGATATGAGTTCAACTGGCTGTATTAATTTTTGAGAAACTAGTTTAGTGTTTAAAAAAAGTTCATAAAAAGCAAAAGTTTGGCATTTATGGGTTCTTCTTGAAGAAATTAAAGTTTTCTGGGAGTGACCAGATTTTTGGATGTGGCGCGTACCATTGTTTGACGTGATGTATTTGATAATTGATGGGCCGTATTCAAGAATACGCCAACAGTGGGACCATATATGCTAATGCTAACCGTGGTTAGCGTTTTCTAAGGTGTGTATCAACATTATACCTGTTCAGGAGAGAAAGGCTGTTTGTTTTAAAGTGCCTGTAAAGTGAAATCCAATTTGTGTTTTGAAATTGTCAAACCACAGAAAAATGTGTTATTAACCACCTAGATGAATTTTAATGATTAAAAATCGACTGAGTAGATAAAATTAGGTTTCAAAGTCGTGTAAAAATGAGCACTTTTGCCTCTCTGTGTCTCCTGTCTGACGGTGGGGGCGTGTCAGCTGAAGATACCAAATCCACGCCCCAATCGCGTGGGGAGGGGGAAGGTCTGGGGGCAAGGTTTTTATTTTATTTTAAAGCTTTATTGAACAACACAGAACATACAAACACTGAGCTAGATGAAAAAAGTTCTATAGTCGACAACAATACATAATTTGAAAGGAAACTAAAGAAATAAAAACAAACAGCGAGATTAGTACAAATGTTGTCTAACAAGACTAAGTTTGAGCAGGATTACAAAAGATTATTTTTCTTCTTCTTCTCCTTGTTTAATGGTGGTTGGCAACCAGTATAAAAGGTGCATTACCGCCACCTACTGCTCCGGAGCAGAGATTCAAATCAGCTCCAGCTTTATATAGGCGGATACTAATGCCTCTGCAAGTGAACCCATGTGCGTCATACGGTTCGGTTTAAGCCGCCGCCCACCAAAAATCTGTGGTGAAACACAGAAATCCAGTCAAACTCCAAATAAAAAAAATACACATGGTTGAACACATTTTAACATGTGATCAGCAAAGCATTTCTAACATGTATGATGTGTTTTTGTTTACAGGCACTTTAATAACAAAAGGTGCTGAATTAATTGGTTTGAATTCATGTTCATGCTTACTACTGTGGACTGACGCGCTTTTAGAGATCCAGTTTTCTGGGATATTTAAAGTCCAGTTCATTGTGGTGTTAAACGATGGCGACTTAAATCCAAGGAACCTGGAAAAATGAAGATATGTGTGTCGTGTTGGTGATGGACCAGGGGTCACGGTCATATTTACAAACATAAATAACAGAAAAACCTTTAATATTTTACTGTGCAAGTGTAACGACTGAGTGCAACAGCCATTTGGTTCAACGTCGATTCTTTAAAGTGACACTTTTTCAGAATTCTTCACATTATAAGCAGTGTTCCGGCATCGTTTTTATTTGGAAGCTCATCAGTTCTCACTTTTTAAAAAAAAATTTAATGAGGTTTCATTTCATATCCCCAAAAAGAGTAAAAGTACAACTCCACAATTACAAAATTTACTAAAAATAATAAAATGTTGTTGAAAAGCGTCAAAACTGGTTTGACTTTGTGTCTCGTCATTAAATTTAAAAAACCCAGATTCTGGTGATTTCACCATCAGTGTTGTTGGAGCTCAAAAAGCATTAAATCACTTTTGTGGCGCCGCTGGTGTGTCGTACCTTCAGCCGTGTTCACCTCGCCTCTGTGTCTCTCTTTCAGTCCTACATGGAGGATCACCTAAAGAATAAAGACCGTCTGGAGAAGGAGTGGGAGGCGCTGTGCGCGTACCAGGCTGAACCCAACGCGTGCACCGTGGGCCTGAAGGACGGCAACGCCAAGAAGAACCGCTCCACTGCTGTGGTGGCCTGTAAGCAGCAGACTCTTGATTATAGTGTGAAGCTCAGAGAATATAAAGCACTGCACAGATATTATCGCACGCCCTTAAAACGCCACAGACAGTCAAATGGAAAATGGGTCTAAAGGACCATGAATTTGCTCTGTGACTCTGGGATCCTATAGTACAGGGGGTCACCAACCCTCCTCCTGGAGATCACCTGACCTGCATGTCTTCCAACTCTTCCTGCTCCACCCACTGCTAATTAACAAAGTCAGGTGTGCTCAGCCAATCAGGAGCTTGGAAATACCAGACCTGACTCATCAGCAGGTAAACGTGGAAAACATGCAGCGCAGGTGAACCTGAAAACATCTAAAAAATAGAGCCCAGGTTGAGAAATCCCAGAGTTCCCCTGTAACATGATAACTCAAAAAACAATAAATGCAATCATCTTCTGTGTTTGTTTCAACCTTTTCATTGGTTTAAAGTGCCTGTAAAGTGAAATCTAATCTGTGTTTTAAAATTGTCAAACCACAGAAAAACACGTTGTTAACCACCTAGCCGAATTTTAATGATTAAAAAAAATCGCTAAGTAGATAAAATTAGGTTTTAAAATCGTGTAAAAATGAGCAGTTTTCCCTCTCTGTCTAGTTTTAAAAAAAAGAAAAAAAAGAAGCTTTATTGAACAACACGGAACATACAAACACTGAGCTAGATGAAAAAAGTTCTATAGTCGACAACAATACACCATTTGAAAGGAAACTAACGAAATAAAAACAAACAGCGGGATTAGTACAAATGTTGTCTAACAAGACTCAAAGTTTGAGCAGGATTACAAAAGATTATTTTTCTTCTTCCTTTCCTTGTTTAATGGTGGTTGGCAACCAGCATAAAAGGTGCATTACCGCCACCTACTGCTCCGGAGCACAGATTAAAATCAGCTCCAGCTTTATATAGGCGGATACTAATGCCTCTGCAAGTGAAACTATGGTGCGTAATACGGTTCGGTTTAAGCCGCCTCCCACCAAAAATCTGTGGTGAAACACAGAAATCCAGTCAAACTCCAAATAAAAAAAATACACATGGCTGAACACATTTTAACATGTGATCAGCAAAGCATTTCTAACATGTATGATGTGTGTTGAAGCAAATCTCTGAATTTGCTTTACAGCCACTTTAAACACACAGACCCTAATTAGCGCACATGGGGTCTTTGTGGGGCCACTGGGGGGGGGCATTTCTGGATTAAAACATGCCACCTGGATTGCCCGGATTTGCGCCATTCACAGCAATAGTTGACGCCAAAACATTATCTTAACGGAGAGAAACCGACCTTTTACGGCGTTTTACTTTAGCTTTTTTGGTAGAGTTCCTCAGCCAATGCTGAGTCAATGTCGTAAATCTCCAAGGTTTCATTGTACGCATCAAACCTTGCTTCATTTCCTGTGTCACAATGAGGCCCGCACATACATCCCAGAAAGCGTGCGCTTAAAAGAATGATTTCTAAGTGCCCTATGCTCAATAAAATCAATTTATTTAGCGTCCTCTTCGCTTAAACGAAGGAATACGGTACAACGAGAACATACTGATTAAAAGCTGGTGAACTTTGATGCGCCAGACAACCCAAAATGCAACTTTGTTTTTCTTATGCAATATCCAATAGACCTGCCTGCCACCTGCTAAACACTGCCACCTGCTGGACAGTTGGTGGATGCTGGCTGGATGATGGAAATTAGGAGCAGGTGTTGTTTTGGACTAGTAGCTTGAATTTTGCTTGTTTGTCGTTTTATTTCCAAAGCTGCTTGTTACAGACAGAGATCAGGGTAATAAACACTGACTGTTGGACTGGGAATTGGACTCCAGTTGGCTGTTGACCTATAATCTGGTTTTACTTTGAGTTAATTTTGCAGCTGTCAGTAAACAAGTGAATGTTTAAAGTAGGAAAACTGCACTTTTAGCACGGCATTCTCAGCAGAAGTATTTGATTTCTATGAAACCTCAATCCCAGAGTTATGCTCCTTCAAAGATGGCGGAGCCTCAGAGCCTCTCGTCACGTCCCGTATTTTCTGGGGCTGCCCTCCGTTATCGCAGTCCAGGAGCAGATGCAGCGAGCAGAAGGGTTGTAAATTAGTTTTCTATTAAAGCTCTCCTGCACCGACTTCATCAATGATTAAAATTTCTACGCTTCTGTGGAAACAGCTCATCTTAAAAAGCGCTGCCCCCTTTTCTTTCCACCAGTCTCGGGCGTAATGAAATCCAGGTTGTCAGCAGGCAGAGTAATTTGGCAGGAATAAATTGAGCTTTTTATATGAAGAAGCGCTGGCTTCTTCCAAGCATTTTCAGATTTCCAAACTGTTTTTCGAGCTTATTGAAAGAACTGCCCAGAACCAACCAATGCCAGACAATGTGGGAATTTTTCCAAACCAGAGGTTGTTTGTCCACCTGACCTAGGACCAAAGTCGGGCCGCCTGACCTGGGACCAAAGTCGGGCCGCCTGACCTGGGACCAAAGTGGGGCCGCCTGACCTGAGACCAACGTATGGCCGCCTGACCTGAGACCAACGTATGGCCGTTGACTTCGGACCCAAAGTCTGGCCATCTGACTTGGGACCAAAGTTGGGGCATCTGACTTGGGACCAAAGTTGGGGCATCTGACTTGGGACCAAAGTTGGGCCGCCTGACCTGGGACCAAAGTCTGGGCACCTGACTTGGGACCAAAGTTGGGCCGCCTGACCTGAGACCAAAGTCGGGCCGCCTGACC
>OMMV01226262.1:0-15383 GCA_900302635.1 Chatrabus melanurus | reverse complement strand
TCCCCAATCACTAATTAGTTGCTCGCCTTGATTTCATTCGCCTACGGATTTTGAAAATGTTGAAAACCCTGGTGGCGAATGAAGACTGCTTATTTTCACTAACTTGCCTAACTATTCTCTAACTAGACTTTTTATTCGCCAAGGAGTCTTCAATAGACCGCTACCAAGTCGCCCTCGGTATGTTTCAGTCGCCCGGTTCCCTTCATTTGCTACAAGGTCGGATCATGGTCGAAAGGCGGTCACCGGTCGTTAACCACTAATTAATGACTTGAGGACAACAGACATACGGCCGCTTAGCGAATACTTGTCAAATATTCTTCAACAAGATGCCCAGCGCTCATGTAATTCATTGAACGGTCATCAAAAAGTGGCAAATATTTCGCCCCAATGTCACCAAAAACTTGGCCAAATTCATCTAGCAGTCGTCTAAAAATGCAGTCGTCACAGTCGCCAAACAGTCGTCTCTCAATGAGTTGAACATTGACACAAAGTACTGTGCCAAAGTTAATCAAAACTGAACTCCAAATGAGCTATTTATGTGGATTACAACAGCGATAATGGATCGTCCTTGGGAAAATCCTGGTGAATCCATGAATCAAGGATGAAATTAATCAGAATTTGCTCTGATATTTCATGGCTTAAATGCACGAGTGACTGCAGCATCACCCAGTAGTACTGCTGGTTAATGCCGTTATGCAACATGTCATGAAAAACTAAGCAATAGAGCTCATTGGGAGAGGCGGAGTTACACTGAGAATGCTGTGAGAAGAGACGAGCTGGTGCCTCTGATCCAGCTCTTAGAGGAGAAAATCAAACTTCCAGCGAGTGGAATGAAAGCCGTGGTGCTTTTGGAGGCCACAGAACAAAAGTCCTCTGGTCCACAGCGCACAGCTTTGGTCTTGTATCTCTACAAGACAACGGGTCAGTTCTCTCCTTCCTTCTCTGTGTTTCTCAGTCCGCTGTGGCTCTTTAAGTATTTAGAACTGCTCGACTCTTCTTCCGCTTTGCTCTCTGCTCTGTCGCTTCGAGTGGCTCTCATGCTTGGTCCCTTGTCAGCTTCCCCTCTTCACCTCGCTTTATTTCCATCCCCTGCTTTCATTTCCTCTTCCCTTCATCGGCAGATTTCTGCCTCTGGACATATTGTCAACATCTCTCCTTTTTCCAGATGTGTGTTGGTTATTTGCCGTCCTCCTTGTTTTGTTAAAAGGGTGGACTTGTGACCAGAGGACCCCATGTTCGATTCCCCATAAGACAGGAAAATCACTGGGCAAGGTCCCCAAGATGCGGCTGAGCGTGCTGACATCGGTGTGTGAGTGTGTGTGAATGGGAGCCATCATTGTGAAGCGCTTTGAGCGTCTACAGCAGATGGAAATGCACTACAGAAATACAGTCCACTTTACCAACCCAACATGTCTCATCACGTCTAAACCACCTCACGCTACTTTCCCCGTACTTTTTGCACACATCTCACCTACTTTTATTGCACTTCTGATTCCCTCACTTCTTATTCTGTTCAGATTTGTAATTCTACATATTCATCTTAGCATTCTTATTTCTGCTGCATCGAAAGTCTTCTGCCCCGCACTCCCTTCAATGCCCATGTATCAGCATCATGCATCATTGCTGGTCTTGCCACTGTCTAAAGCCCCTTAATCCGGCCTCAGATGGGACGAGCCAACAGGAAATAAAACCAATTTGATAAGAAATCTGATCAACAATGTATTGTTCTGTATGTGGTAGAATCCTAGTCTTCCCGGGCCAATTTCTTGGTCTTTGGATACAGTTGTGAAGTCTAGGAAATGTTCAAAATGCCAGAGAAAATCTTGTTGGACCATGTCATATATATGCTTCAACCCGTTTTACACAAGAAATTGGAAGATGTCTGGGTACACTCCTAATTTCTTGTACTTTGGAATATCCTACTTTTCCAAATTGGCCCTCAAGTCATTCGTAATGTCAAGATATCTAGAAATCCATGGTTGAATCTACATTCTGGGTTTCGTTCATTGTTGGTACAATTTCCTCCGACGGTTAGTTCGTGCTATGGTCATTATCGCGACAACTCCCTACATGACCCAAAAGGACCCAACAGGACACGATATAACCAGACACATCCTGATCACGACGTGTCGGGTCCTGTCGAGTCGAGCAATGAAAATACTGAAGATAATAGAAGAAAATGAAGATATAAGTTGATAGCTTCATACAACTTGCTACTTCAAGAAAGACGATATTGCATTGGAAGTCAGATAATCTAGAAGTGCACACCACTACATTTGGTACTACATCTTTTAAACGGTATACCGCATGTTTGGATTCCTGTTTACCGCTGTAGATTGGCAACAAGTGGTCTAGCAAAATGTGGGGAGCTGGAAGCTCGATGCCACAGTGTCTTCTTACGGGACCTGCAACAACTATTGTGTCATCAATGTGGACCTAGTCATCACACATAAGTAATGTCATAACTGTACGTTTATCATTCATAAAAACTAAAAAGTTATTCAGTAAAATCACTAATTGGGTAGCAACTTGATTTTACCTTATAAACACATTATTAGAATATATTATTTTCTTGACAACAAGCTCAAAGTAGCCATGAGGCACTGGATTATCAGAGCTTCGCTGGTTACCTTTTTTAGCCAGCTTGGTTACTGCCCAAACACAAATGTTATACTTATTTGAAGGGAATGTATTTATACAATTCAGTCCTGTCCGACTACCAACTACAAACTGTTTTTGGGAAAGTTTATTCTTCGGTACAACAGAATTTTGTAAAACTACATTATGTAGCATGGCTAGCTAATATGACAGCCATTGCTGTTTTGAGTGCCGTTTACTACCTAGCATCAACAAGATCGCTCGTGTTTGTGCGTCGGTGTATATTCACGTGTCAAAGTTCATCAAGTGAGGGAAAAAAAAAAAAAAATCAGTTTAATCCTTACCCATTATTACATGCTGAAAGTTTGCTTTTTGGACAAACTATAAAAACCTTTTGCCTCTCCTGTCCACTTCATCTTCACGTGACGTTCATCTTGACTTGTTTTACATCAAAAACAAATATAAAGTCAGTAAAAATATACAATGCTGTGTGTACTTTCTTAAAATTCACATTCATTCATGAACAGATGACCATCGGTCGTCATTATTTTCATTTATCATGTGTTGTCACTATTTCAGACTGTTTTTGAACTCTGACTGCTTTCGGACATGAAATATTTTAAAACCTACCTTTTGAAAAATCATGCCATTGATGTTTTTGTCTGTTTTTAGCAAACAATTACAGAATCAGCTTATGTACTTGGGGTATTTGCCGATATGAAAAACAAAGCATCAGTGCTTAGACTAAAATGTATTGGAAAATATAACATACTGGCTGATTATGGATTGATACTTTAGGAATCAGGTACCGTTTTGGTCATGTGGGTTTTTAGAAAACCGCACGCAATGCTGCATCTGCAGAGGAATGTGTTGCATGCAGTTGTGGACTTTTACTCTACATTCAGGATTTCTGTGCTGTTTTTTTGGCGTTGTACAGTAAATGCTGCCCAGAGACCTTGGGACAAGATGAGTAATTACATATACTCACCCACAACAAGGCTTTTAATGCTAGTAATAGATCAATATATTTTGGGGCTGAAATAGTGGGCCAACAAACTGTCAACTGAAGTGGGCAAATGTTATTATAACTACTACTTCCTGGGATGATTTGTGAAAATCTAACAAAGCGAGAGACATCGCGGGGACATTTAGAAAGATGGGATTTTCCATTTCCACACTGAGACTAATGTATCCGTGATTTATAAAAGATGCAAAACTTCACATGCATGCTAAGAACCGATGCCTTAGAATCAATTCAATGGATACATTGTTAAAGTTCATTTTCAATTCAGCTCACAACTTCATATTTAATTTTACACTGTAAACTCTTTAACAAAGTGTGTAGGATTTAGTGGCACCTAGTGGTGAGGTTGCAGATTGCATTTTGCCGTCGGCGGTCATGATATCGATTCCTTCACATTTTTGCTTCTTTGGTGACAGGGATTCATGCTCCCTTGCCTTCTCTTGTGATACGCAATATGTATGAGCCTCCATTTCACAAAAATGAGGGTTCACAAACTTGTTAGGCTGCACTAGCAACCAGCAGACAGTGTATAGGGGAGTAACCATTGATTTCTCTTCTTTTTTCTACAGTCTTCTGGCCGCACTGCAAAATGCGAAAGGCGAAGTATGTCCCTTTTGAGCTACTGTAGCAACATTGCCCAACAACTTGGCTGCCTCCATGAGGGGGCCCGCTCCCATGTAGAAATGCAGGGCTCATTCTAAGCTTATGAAAACATGTCAGTTCATTGTTGCAGGTGGTTATGAATGCTATACTAAAGCCTACACACTGTAATTTTAAACAAGAAGGGCACTCATTCAAGGGAATGAATCTGCTAAGGTCCAAAATAAAATAACCAATGTTAGGGAAACAATTTTAAAATTTACAGTTTTCTTTACATATGTAACCGAGCGACATATCTTTGTGGCTCCGGTGGGATTTGAACCCAGATTTCTCACATTTGAGACCAATGCTAGTCTACAAGGTTAGCCAAAGGGGAATCCCCACTAGCCTAGATTTACCTCAAATCTATGCCTTTTAAATTGTTTCATAAACGATTAGATTAGAACTAATAACTAATAAAACTAATAATGCATCAACTAATAACTAATAAAAATTAGTTCATTGCTAAAATACTTAATGTCACAATGGTAACTAGAGCTCTGTGGTCAAGCTCACAAAATGATACCCTCCACTCGTCCATACTAGTTGCTTATACGAGTATATTTGTGGTAATAAATCTGTTGCAATGAATTACCCAAATTAACAAACTCGTCAACTTCTGTAAATGTAACTGACAAATATGATGTATTTAATTAAAAAAACAAAACAACAAAAGTCCAATTATCTCCCTTTGATGATATTGGACCATTGTGTGGTTTCATTGAAATCGACCAAATGGACCAAAAGACTCAGACAGGCGGACAGGGTGATTTGTACATAACCCCCCAAATTTTGTTGGCAGGGGTATAAATGTCTGCTTTCAGCACTTTTATCTTGATCCGTCAAAGCATTTATTAAGGTCAACTGTAGGCCATAGCCACACTTTTTCTGAAACATTTCATAAAAGTCGGTTTCTGCCTCCTGACCCTACTGATACTTCACCACTTTGGTCCTGATCAAGTCCATGTGGTGGAAACATCACAATCCAATCCAAAATCTTCTAAACACTTACAGTAACAGGACTTCTTGTTGGTCTTCAAGAGGTTTCACCCCTCATCCAAGTGACTTCTTCTGCTTTAAAAAGGAAAGGTCTTGAAGACCAACAAGAAGCCCGTCGGTGTACTGTAAACTTTTAGATATCTCTTACCTGGATGATTGAGAATCTTCAACGACTAGCGTCTCTGTTGTGGGAAAAGTGTCTTCTGCCTGGATCCTTTAGGGAGCAGAATTGTTTGCGATCTTAATGTAGCCTGTGGGGAACAGTGAAAGCACAGACCAAAAATTACCTGGTGCAATAAATAATAAGATAAGTACAGTGTTTCTTATTATACCCGCCCATAGTTTTTCATAGCCGGTGTTGAGCTATGGACTCAATGCCCATTGCAAGCAAATAGGCTCTTCTGAGATCCCACCAGTGGGTTCAAATACAGGAAGATGCTACAGATAGGTGGTACATGACTCCCACTAGGAGTATCCCGTCTTCTGGCTCCTCTACGGCATTGTTACGGTGCAGTTACTGTTCATGATAGTTGATTCAAATAGTTGTATTCTCCGCACATTCCTTGAGGTGGAAACGGCAAAAATGTAGATGAGTGGGTTAGTCCATCCCGGTCAGCTTGTGTAGACAGTAATTCAGAAACCAATCAATGCTCTCATCTTGTAAATCTCCAATGTAAAAGGGAATATAATGAGGATAAACCCATTAAAATTTGGTGAACCAGTTCAATCGAAAAAGCAACTTTGTTTAGCCCAATATCCCATAAACATGTATGCCACCTACTGGCAACCGAAGGGATAAACATGATGCCCACTCTGTCACCCAATACGGGTTGAAATATGCAACAGAACGGGAAAGTAAAACCAGAATTAAACAGTGGTGCAAAGTGTGAATGGGAATGATAAAATTTTTGTCGGCACTGCAAACTCGACACACTGTTCCGAAACATTTCGATCATTTGAAACACCTGCATTTCAATCATTGTGCCAATTGCATGAAAAGGAACACATCACGTGCTGTGCCATCACCTGCTGAACACTGGCACCTGCTGGACGGCTCAGGAATGTGCATCAAATTATGAATTTCATATTTAAAGGCTACAGTTAGAGTAGGGTCTGTATGTCCATTAGCACATTAGCATTAGTATCCTAAAAAAAGTACTACGAATACTACATTCCCATGTTGGCAGTATGTGACAGATGGTAAACTGGATGTTCCGTTGTCCACAATGAGAGCATGGGCGATTATTCCACCACTGGTGACTGTGAGAACGGAAGCCGCACTACGCTAAGTAAAAATTTTTTTTTTAATTTTTTCCATCTGCAGCAGCGACAAGCACAAACCGGATGATGGACTATAATTATTTTGGCTTCCCCCCATTTGTGCTCGGGTTCGCCAGAGCAGATCTGGTATGGATTCACATATTGGCTGAGCACAAGTACAGCGCAAAATTACACCACAGGTGATTGTGAGAGCGGCAGCAACACTATGTCAAACCAAAAATTTTTAATTTTTTTCATCTGCTGCAGTGGACAAACCAAATTATGGACTGTAATTCAGTTGTGCATGGGGTCCCCACAGTGGATCTGGTATGGATCCACATGTTGGTTAGGCACAAGTACAGCGGGAAAATTCCACTGCTGTTGACTGCGATAGTGGCAGCTGCACTATGTGAAGTTACAAATTTTACACTTTTTCCATCTGCTGCAGCGACAAGGACAAACTGGATTATGGAATATAATTCTTTTGGGCTCTTCCATTTGTGCTTGGGGTCGCCACTGCGGATCCGGTACAGATCCGGTATGGATCCACATATTGGTTTGGTACAAGTTTATGTTGGATGATCGTCCTGACACAACTTCAGAAGGAGAATGGGACACAGGCGGCCGTGAACCGGGGATCTTCTTCTATGCCTGATATACAGATTCAAGAACCTCGGTTGGAAAATACTCGTTGATGCAGAGCATTAGCTTCGTTACTTTCTCGCAAGCAGTGAGGGAGAAGTGACATATCGCTAAACCAGAGAGGAGGGTTGCCCCAAATTTGGATGTTATTAATGAGTTAGAGATAGAACAGCATTTTTACTTGATCTCTAAATCTGTGTTATTCCAAGGTTGCTTCACCTAGCAACTCTCATTTGAGTTCTACATGTATTAACCTTTTTCTTTAAATGACAACAGGCAACTGTATTTACACAAATTGTCATTTTGGTTCCAGTATGAAGCTGTGATCTCCGTACAGAAGAAGCGCGAGTTTGTTCATTGCATAATTAATGCATTTCTGTGGGCTTTTTTCTTGTTCCCTGTCTTCTCGCGCAGACAGAGAAACGAACGGGTGGCGAGATGCTTTATTGCCCACGTATAATCACTTTGTGTGCAGCAAAAACAAGGTTTTCTTTGCCTGCGCTGCTGCAAATTGGAATGGTGTTGGGGGGGCTGACGGATACTAAACTGGTGACAACTAGATAAAGCAAGTTTGTGTTATTTTTCAGGAAGCAGTAATCCTGAACAGACAGTGTTTACACCTCCTGTCAAATCTGCGCCGGTCATTGGAATAATGAGCGTTATTGTACTAGGGGTGTTGCGAGACTGGCAAGCTTTGTTCTGGTGGCCTCGCTGTGTCTGGTACTGCCTAGCTAGTTAACTGATGGTCTTTTTGGATAGAAAGTGGTTTCGCTGTCTGTTTGGCTTGATGATTCAGTAGTTGGCTGATGCTAGGACAGCTGGCTGGCAGCTTGAATGGATGAATAATTGGCTGAGGTCAGAGCTAATCAGAGATTTTGACACTACTCTTTGACTCCTTAGGATTGACCAAAGCTTTTTTTTTTTTGTCAATTGCATTTTTGCATGCATACACTAATGAAAACTGTGTTCTTGATGCTTTCTCTGCTATATAAACACTCAAGAACATTTCAGGCATGCTATAGGTAATTTGATTAAAAAGACTGTCACAGTCAAAAAGCCAGACTGGTCTTTGCACACAGGGCTAATTAGCTCAGTGGGAGTTGGGCTACCAATATGTAGACCTGGGTAGGATTCCTGGTTATGCTACCTGTAAATGGGCCTTGGCTGAGGAAGTAACCTGCGATGGACTCGCGTCCCATCTAGGGGGTTGTTGTAGACTCTCATCGATTTCATGCTACAATATTCAGGGATAAGCACTGGCACCAATGGCCCTCAGAGTCTATATAGGACGAAGACTTCTTCTTAGCTCACATGACATTTGGAGTCTGATCTCCAGATTACAGTCCTGACCATTGGTTTATCATCAAATGTCACCAATTATAAAAAGACAAACAACAAGCAAACATTCAATAAATAATTTACTACCCATCTGTTCGCAAACACCATTACCCGACCTGGCTGGTAACATTACAGCCAGCTACAGATGGTTCTCACGTGACGTAATTAAGTTTAATGTGAACAGGTAACATGCCACCTTGAAAGACTGCTAGAGCATTAGCAGCGAACACTGGTTTATTCTAAGATTGCTTTGATCCTTTAACCTCAGGTATATTTGCAAAAACTACCATAGTCAAATCTGGTTTATGTCGAGCCAGGTCCAGTTATCCTCGGGCTCATTTCTATCAGATGTTTTTAATAATAACAGCAATGCTTGTTGGCTTTGGGTAGATTTTGTAAGGGCCCTTTATAGATTTGGATCTGTGAAAGCCTTTACTGTTAGCTCTTGTGCACATTGTAACTGGTGACTTGTGCACCAGAGAAATGTGAGAAGCATTCAGAAACTGCACGGAAAGCTTTTGCTTCATCTTCTGAAAAGCATAGTGGGCAGGGATTCAGGACATAAATTAACACTACTACTGTTTTACAAAGAAAGTGAACTTTTTTCTATCGTAAGTCAACATTAAGTGCCATCGTGAACGGCTAAAAAGGTTGTTAAAATGTCAGAAAATCAAACGACAGAACTTGATTTATCATCAGTGAGAAAAGTGTTGCATCCGATGGGTAGAAAACACTTTGAAAAGTTGGGTACGAGCAGTATTTCACTTCTTTAAATCATCTCATATGTAGATACGAAGCTTCAACTTGAGCAATGTAAAGAGTGTAGCTTTGAGTATACTTTATAGGGCAGGGCCTTAATGTCATTGTCTGTGAGTTTTGACCAAGAAAAACAAAGTTAAAAATAGTGCTATGACTTTGACCTTCAATGAGCTTCTAATTTATCCAAAAGCGCTGACCTGAGTAATTTTAAAAGAAGCCCCCACCGAAGGATTACCATCTCTGGACAAACAGAACAAGCAAACGCCTTAGAGTAACACAATACCACTTGAGGGTAAATATCTGCTATCCAAAACTGAGCTTCCTGCTTCAGACTTGCTTGCTGTCACCTCAAGGTTTTATTTATAGCGTCTGGGGAGGCATAAGCGACGAGTACCAACATTATGCATTCATTAAAATCCCCCACAGAAGAGCCTTCCATATCAATCCTAGTTCGGGGAGATTTGTTTCGGCCTGGTGCCGGTTAACAAGCACTGAGTGACATAGAGCGATGATGAATTATTACATTATTTGACACAGCGACTGTGCTGCTGAAGTGTAAGTCACCCATGTCTTATCCACAGGCGCATCAAGGGATTTAGAGGTGATCACAAGTAACACACGGCACAGTGACACATACTCGAGAGTAGTTCATAAAACACGGAAATTATAAACACGCACTTTTCATCCTCTTGTATCAGCTGTGCAATGGCTCTATTTGTGATTTTATAGATGTGTTTTATAGCTTTATTGGGTATATTTACCTGCGGAAGCAAGTGTCAAAAAGATGTGAAGTCATAATGTGTCAAGGGTCCCTCCATGGAAGTGCTGATTGAGATGACAAAACCTTAGCTGTACGTTATATATCTGTCTGTGTTACAGGTACCTCACTGGGATAGGAGCTAGGCTACCAATGTGTAGACCTGGGTTCGACTCCCTGTCAAGCTACCTATGTCCTTGGACTAGACACTTCATCTGCATTGTCTAAATCCACTCAGCTGTAAATGGGCACCGGCCTTGGCTTGGGAAGTAAAAAGTGGTGGAGGGCTTTTGATGAAATCTAGTTGTTGTTCCTATACAGGCCGTGAGGCCCATTGGTGCCGGTGCTTATCCCCGGATTCTATAGTGTGAAGTGGATAAGAGTCTACGACTCCCCATGGACGGGATTGCCAGTCCAATGCAGGTTAATTCCCCAGCCAAGGCTCATGTCCATTTGCAGCTTGGTGAACTGGGACAATGCAGATTATGTGTCTTGCCCAATGACACAGACAGGTAAAGCAGAGCTAGGAAATGAACCTAGCTCAACATATTGGTAGCCTAATTCCTTATCCCATTGATCTGCTCACTTGAAGTCTTTATTTAATTCATTATCTTCAGTAAGTCGGGTTTTTCCTTTTATCTTCTTTTTGACATTCTTGCCTTATGACATCACAAACATATACCTTCCTCTGTACCAGGCAGAGGCCTGCACTTTCCGAGTGCCCTTGCAATTACAGCTTTTAAGCGAATGCGAACCTTTGAGTTTGTAATTAAGCGCAGCTGTAAGCTCTGTATCTATACTCACCAGTAGTCCTAACACTTTTGCTACACATATTACACAAACTGAATGTGGGGGAACTTTAATTCTGGCTGCTCAATTTCGAGAAAAAAAACCCCCCACCCAAATACGATAAAATGTTTTGCTTGACAGAACAGTAATTACACAAAGTACTTGCTAATTTTTGGTTGCAAGTTAAGGCAAGAGCCTCTGTCTTGTAGAAGAGAATAAAGGCCCTCCTCTGAAAAAGGACACTGCTATCATTGTCAACTGATAAAAAGATGGTTGAAGGAGGAGAGAAAGTCAAAAAACACCTTGTAAGGGTTATTGTGGTCAGAAATAACAAAGCAGCCAACACGCCTTTAATGAGCCTGAGATTAGACTGAGAGGGAAAACAGGACCAGTCACCTCGACGGTGCCAGAAAGAGAATTACAGAAGGTTACGTGTGGAAAGAGAGGAAGAAGGTAACGGGCTATACAATGCAAGGAGGTTCTACAGTCACTTAAGTGAAGTCTCGCAAAACCCTTCCTTTAGTGCTGTCAATCTAAAGTCAGAAGTTAATTGCTATGCTTGTTCAAAAGGAAAGAAGGACCTTTGTTGACTAACAGTCAGTAAATGTGATATTCATTGATAACGGTACTATTGACATTATTTCATTGAAAATAAAGTTTATTATATGGTGTGATATTAGTTTGTTAAACTTTCCCAGCAGTACATGAGTAACATTGACCTCTCATGCATATTCCATTAATAATAACACACAGGAGGTGTAGTATTTTTCTGCAGCCACGCACAGGAGTTGTGCATGCAGGGGTGCTGTTTCCAGTGCTGTGTGTCTGAATGTGTAAGTACAACATAACTTCAAGAGCTTTGATCCAATTTGGATCAAACTTGGTGGAATGACTGAGGGTAAGCCAAGGACACAGTGATTTGATGTTGGTAAAAGTCCGATAAAAGTCAAGGTCACAGGCCAAAGTCAAAATTTGACCCCAGTGCTTATGTCCATGTAGGGGATATTTAGAATGGCTATTTCACGGAACTGCTTACAGATACACTTTTGACGACTACTAAACACTAATATGAAGTGTTTAGGTCAAACTCATTTAGAATGGCTATGTCTAACAACTGGTTAAAGATACACCTATGGTTGCTATTAAACACCTGGCAGGAGGAGAAGAGGAAGGCCAAAGAGGAGGTTTATGGATGTGATGAGGGAGGACATGCAGGTGGATGGTGTGACGAAGGAAGATGCAGAGAACAGGGTGAGATGGAGATGGATGATCTAACGGGAGCAGCCGAAAGAAGAAGAAGATGAAGTCATATCACCAGACTATAGGTCACATGACCTTTGACCTTGGTTGACCCTGAAAGGTCAACCAAACTGTCAGGCGTCTGGACTCCTCACCCTCACCATTCGCAGGATTTCAACACACAAGATCAGAGTGGATGCAGAATGATTTGCGAAGACTGGACATTTGGACTTTCTGTGCAGGTTTTATAATTCTTGTTGTACTTTGACGTATTTTGTTGTCATTGGTAGTATGGCCATAGTAGATGGTCACCCCTCTGAGTCTGGTCTGCTTGAGGTTTCTTCTTATACTTACAAACATCCAGGGAGTTTTTCCTTACCACTGTTGCCATTGTGCTTGCTCAGGGGGTGGGTAAGGTTAGACCTTACCCTTGTGAAGCGCCTTGGGGCGACTATGTTGTGATTTGGCGCTATATAAATAAATTGAATTGAAAGGTCAAACTTAAAGTCATAATTCTTCAAATCAAACATTTGTAACCGATTTGGATTAAACACGATGTTGGCGTTGTGTGTTCGTCAAGGACAAAATGGTTAAATTTTGGACAGAATTGATCAATTGATCAAACTTGTATTGATCTTGATTATGTATTTTCACTTTTTCTGAAATTAGAAGCAGTGCGTAAAGCCTCACAGGTGGGATGTCCCAGGGTGGAAGAATCATGAATCAACCTTTTTTTTCATAGAAATAAAATAATTTTATTATTACTCAGTCAATATACAATAACTTTCATATGAGCTAAACATCAAGTGTCTATCATAAGTAGCAACCATGTCAACATGGCATAAAAGCCCTTCCAAGGAGCTCCCATATGATCCAAACATCAGTGTCTATCGTAAGTGGTTCCTGAGATATTCAAGAAAGAATTTTTGCCGAGCAACCATAGTTACCATAGCAACCAAATTCAATCATGAAAGCCCTTCCAAAGACCTTTCATATAAACTTAACATCAAGTCTCTATCTTAAGTGGTTGCTGAGATATGACAGAAAGGCCACTTGACGGGACATCATAACAGACAGACAGACACGGGGTCGGGCCCCCAGTGGAGTACCACTAGGTGGTCTGTGCATTACATGGAACATCCCACAATAATAACCTAGACAAACTTCATTCTGACTCTTTGCTTGTCTGAAGGGCAGGAGTTTCTGCTGGTTTTGCAAAAAGATCCGTTCAAAACAGAATTACAAAACAATCAGAAACTTGGAAAAATGATGGTAAAAGCAATGCAAATGAACCATCACCCAGCAGACTCCTCTGTTCCGACAGTCTTACTGCAAGTTAGATTAATATTTCCTGTATGCTGTGCCATCGTTGGTTCAAGTTTTAAAGCCTTTCTTTACTATGCCAATAAAGCACCTTTATAATTGAATTGACCTCAGAGCGATAGAACTGGGCCACTGGATGGGAAAGGAGGAGAGAGAGGGTGGATGGAGTGATAAAGACGAGGAAGGGGGCGGGTGAGGGAGGAAGTAATGCTGTCGCTGCCCTGTGCTTGGTCTGATCGGAGTGACACCCTCAACCTTTCGCCAATGGAAACTGACTCGCCCACAAAACAGATTAATGTCCAGCCACTGGCAGATGGCACTCCCACAACAGCAAGTATGCACACACTGAAGATGAAGTACAGAAGACTTGATTCATCTTCGTGCATGTCTTCGCTTTTGTTCGTCTGTCTGTCTGTCTGTGTTCTTGTCCTGTTGGTGGCTCTGTCCTGACTTCTGGCACACTGTCTCATGTTTTGGCTGGTCTGACCGCGGTGATGTCTTTACTGGCATATGCAGGTGAATGAAAAGTTTGAAGCCCAACTGTGATACCTTTCTGGAGTGAGCTTTTTTTTTTGCTAATTATTTTTCCAACATCGTCCCCTTGGCAAGCCACACTGTTCTTCCAGTGGCGTTGCAATGCCTCGATCCCCATTTCGTAGAACATTTGCTATTCCTATATGCATTAAAATGACAATTTATTATCCTCTTGAAAATGCTTTCCAGCCAAATGTGCCTTCATGTTTGGGAACAGGTGGAAATTTGACAGTGTCAAATGCTGAATGAGTTCCATTTGTCAACTTTGTGGGGTGTTTCGCCTCGATGGCGTCGTGTGCCATCTTTAGTAAATTGGCACTTGGTACAGTACTCTCTGTTTCTTGTTTGGTTCTTTGGAAGATACCAGAACAGAGTTGTTTTGGTATCAGAATTGCCTTACACGATTGGTATTACAACACGTATACATACACCCATTGTATACACAATGAAACGGAAATCAAAACAATCATTCAATGAAATAAATGTACAAAACTTCACCTTCCTGCTTTCCTCCACTCGTGCACTTTTCAGGATCGGCACAGATCAGCTAAGACGCCAGAAAACCTCTCAATTGCGTCAGCCTTCTAAATAGCAGTACGCTAGACTCTTAAAGGGGATGACAGATGACATGGCATGTTTTGGGCAATCGGATTATAATCCGATTGCCCAAAACATGCCCATGAGTAATTAGGCAACTACGTGCAACCCCTTTGGGCACTAAACCCTACTTCGCGCTCAGATTTTGCACTATGTAAATAGCACTGTGGAGTTGGACATGCCCCAAATGCACTTGCATTATATGCTATATAGACCGTATGCCATAGGCCGTTTGTCTTGAGTTAACAGTTTTGTGTTCCAAGTATCAAAGGCATGTTAAGGTCAAGATTATCTTAGCTCATAGACTTACTATGGGACGGAGATAATTTTCAGTTGAAGATGCTTTTGGGGTAATGAGGCTTTGGATTAGAAATGTTTCACAAGCTCAAATGGATCTTCTTCAGAATGCTCCATGTTCTTCCTCGATGACCAGTCTGGAGCACGACTGATCAGTAGTCAAACGCTCGGCACCAATTGAGCGGAAACCTTTCCCTTAGTGCACATGCAGTCACCTGTCATCCTCACATATGCTATGCTGACCCACGCTCCGTCCACAGTACCTAGTAAATTGGCAGGGATTAGAAGGGCGCTTGACGACATCATGATACTTAGCGTTGCCAATTTCTTGAATATTCACGACCTTTTCAGTCTTGTTGGTTGAACTCCTCTACGGCAACGCCTTCCCCAAGTAACATTTGAGCTCGGTGAGGGTGTTTGGCAGTAACAGGATGCAGGAGAGGACAGGCAGAAACTGCGAGAGCAAGAGCGATAATTACGTTATTTAACAGCTCAGGAAACTGCAGTACGGTACTGATAGGGAACTGGGTGTGTGTGTGTGTAGAGGGGAAATCCTGCAGGGTTTTCTCTTCTCATTCCCTGCTAGGC
>OMMV01226258.1:0-14616 GCA_900302635.1 Chatrabus melanurus | reverse complement strand
GCAATTTCAAAGGCCTGTAACTCCAGAAATAAGGCAGATAGACCCATGGTTACTATTGAACATTAATAGGAAGTCATATATGGGCTTTCAAAAGACACCATTAGAAATGACCTTGAGTGACCCTGAATGTCCAAGTCAAGGTCAAGCAAACTTGAATCACTTATTGTGGCAAAACCTTGGGCTTGCACATCCTCAGATAATATCACATAGAAAAGTTATTTGGGCTCAGCGGGCTTTGCACTCTCTGAGTGTCTTTCTAGTTTGTCTGTTTCTATCATTTCCAAAGCCTTGGTCTGGTGGCCACCAAGGCGACCAGTGCTTGTTGTGTTGAACATCTCCAAAGTTGCACAATTCTATATCGATGCACGTGTACTTCTGTTGCTAAATAAATAACCCTAACTACATTAATAAAGGGGGTCAACACATTTATCACAGAAGTCATATTTGGAGAAAAGTAATAATAATAATAATAATAATGTATGAACTAGAAGAGCACTCAGAGAGTGCATACCTCTGTCAAAGTCCAACTATTTACATCTTTGCTCACATTTTTCTTGTATAGCTTTCTTTTCCATTGGGTGAAGGTTATTCTTTTGATCTTGTGTCTAATATTCTTAGATCCTGATTGCTATTCTTTGAGTCTGATTGCTTGCCATTGTTTCTGATTGCTGACATGTGATTCTCATCCTGATCTTGGTTCCTAATCACTCGCCTCTAATGAATGATCTTTAATTCTGATCTTTGATACTGACCTTAGATCCTGATTTATGTACTTGAGCCTCATCTTCAATCATGAACACTCATCTTTGATCCTGATCCCTGACCTTTGATCTTTGAACCTTGCCAAAGAGGATACGTTTTCATCGCAGTTTGTCTGTCTGACTGGCTATTATGCTTTAATCTTGTAATCAGTGTCAAAGGAATAAGGATCAACAGGTGGTTCTTGATCTTTCATCCTGATTGCTGAATTAATCAGCAATCCTGATTACAGGATCAAATTATTCCAGATCACAGCTCAAAGATCAAAGGCAAGCTTGACCCCTTAATGTACTAAAACTTAATCAGCTCTTCTTTGACCTGAGGCCGAACCTCTTGACCAAATTTCATTGAAATCCGTTCATGTCCTTTTGAGATGTTCTGCTGTCAAGCAAACTGTCAAACAGACAAATGGCAATGAAAACATAACATCCCAGGCGGATGTAATAATCAGGAGCTTGCTGTTGTTAACTACTGTTGTGAAATTTTTATCTCCAACAGTGTTTAAAAGGTCAAAGGCAGCAGGTGACCCGACTAAAGGTCTCCAAAAGTGACATCCTGCTGTAACTCCCTCACATTCCAGAGTTCAACATGGAAATAACAATTTCCTGCACAACAAATATGCTCAAATCATTTATATATTTTAGTGCATCAATACAGTTTTTATATTTTTTATATTGACAAACTTAAAAACACAATCATATTTAAGCATTTAGAGAAAATCCAACATATTTCTGAATTCAAGCTCGATCTTGTAGTTATGAGAGATTTTTCACTTGATTCAAACTGTTATTTGTTTGTAATAAACATGAATCTCTTTGGTGTGTATGTTAGCTGGACTCAGTTACATTGTGTATGCATGAGTGTGCACAATTACAGCTGGTCCATTACGTGGAAACATCAAATTAGAACAGACACACACAATAACATGTAAGTACCATGACATCCGTCAACACGGACATTAGACGGCAGAGGACACAATTTCACATGCGCAAAAAGTCAGCTGTTGGTGTTGCATTCTAGTTTACTGAGTTTTTTTTAACTTGTGAGAAATCACCAGCTTCATAAAATCATAAATAGAACAGTGTCACATTGTCAGCTGCTACATTATTAATTGGCCACCTGCATTAAAATTATGATGAATTCTGTGTCACAACTGGAAGGGAACAAACCAATTAAACCTTTGTGATGTCATAAGGCAAGAATGCTTAAGAAAAGTCAAAGGAAAAACTGTGGACCAAAATGTAATCCATTTTTCCCCCACCAAAGAAGTGTCCACCACTTTCTGCACATAGTGATGGATGAAACTGGACTTTTTGATACTTTGAACCCAATAAACCAATAGCTTCAGAAATTGGTTCACTGTTTCAAATCACTCAAACATCTAAAGTAAATAATTGGTTCACTTATCTAAAATTCTAAAAACACTCAATTGTGCAACGGTTTTTGAAACTAATTCACTGTTTGGAAGTGCACAAAATGTTATGATGATAACATCTCATGGAGAGTGTGATTCTTTGTTTCAGAAAATGATTCACTGTTCTGAAATGCAAAAAAAAAAAAAAACTGGTTGAAAATTACTCCCTGTTTTGAAATGCTTGAAAATAAAATCAAACATTTGTTTAAGAAAATTATTCTCTCCTCGAGCTTAGGAGAGAATAATTTTCTAAGTAAATAATTATAAGTAAATAATTATTGAATTATTTTTAAATACTGACAGAAAACCAGTGCACCACTTTTTCTTTCCCATGTAAAACTACCTTACAATTTTGTTGTGGCCATCTCTTCATCAATGTTTGCATTGTCAATTACGTATTTCATGTAACAACAATTTTAATCACTTGTTCAGCATAAAGGCTATAAAAGGTGTCGCAGAAAAAACCCTGCAAAATGGAGTACAATGACTCTTTGTTAAAGATGAAGTGCGCTATTGTTTTCATGTGTTTTGTCATTCTTAAGAAAAAAATGCATCTCAGTGGCCTTGGCCAGTAGTGCAGGACGTGTTACAATAACTACAGTCACATTGTGAGTTGCACAATGCTGCCAGTGCCACAGCACAAAAAAAAACAAAAAGAGAGCATAAGACTCAAAGTATTTAGCCTTTGTTTGTACTGTATATACTGTTTGTGCATATATATTTGCATGACCTCACCTTGTGCACATGCAAGTCATTTTGTGGAACTGTCAATAAAATCACATTTCTGCAAACTTCTAAAAATAACTGACACTTTGTGTTAGAATAAAAGGGCACCAGCGGTGCATTGCATGGGATTTATTTGATCTTTTTAAATTTTCTTTCTTGCACAGTATTTTTTTTATGACATTGGCTGTGTTTTGGCAAAATTTGACAAAACCTTTTGAAAAACTCACTGTATCACAATTGTGATATCTTACAATATCTTATAATACTGTACAAAGGCTTTAGTCACATTTAATTTGCCAAAAACTTTTTAAAAAATAATGAAAAGCTCCTAAATATCTAATATTTGTACAACCCCAAATCAGAAAGAGTTGCAACGATATGGAAAATGCAAATAAAACAAAAATGCACTGATCCTGACATTTAGTTTGACTTCTATTTCATTGCAGACAGTATGAACCCAAGATATTTCATGTTTTGTGTGGTCAACTTTATTTCATTTGTTAATATACAACCAATCCTACATTTAAGCCCTGCAACACATTCCAAAAATGTTGGGACGGGGGCAATTTATTTTAAATATAATGATTAAACCGTCACTTTTACAGTGAGTTTTCTTGAGACAAGTCAGGGGATGAATACATGAACATTTCCAATTCACTGAATATGTCTTGGACTTCATTAACATCAACCAGAAAGAAATACAAACAGTATGATACTGTATGGTAAATCTGTGTCAAGTAAGTAGTTCTCAAAAAATGAGTGACTGTGCTGGAAGGAGACTAATGAGGGAGGCCACCAAAACACCCATGACAGCTGTGAAAAAATTATAGGTTTCTGTGGATGTGAGTGGAGAAACTGGGAATGGAGCAACACTGGCCTATTGCATCCCCATTCACAGCTTCCTGTTGGAGTGGAATAGAGAAAGATTGTAAAACAGGAAACCAGATCAAATCTAGGCTCGGGTTTCCCATGTGCCTTCTGGCAAACTGCAGCTGAAATTTCACATGTGTTTTTTCAGGAAATCCTCCTCTATACCACTTCATCATGAAGCTGTCTTACTGGTGATGCAACAGAGAAAAGTTGCACTATGTACCATTTCTCCAACAACAACCACAGAAGCCTTTAATTCCTTCAAAGTTGTCTGGGTGTCTTGGTGGCTTCCCTCACTATGTCCTTCCAGCATGGTCACTCAATGTTTTGAGAACTGCCTACTTGGCACAGATTAACACACACAGCATTTTCCATATCCACTCAACTTTTTCTGATTTGGGGTTGTAAATAAATATAAATTCAATTTATTTATTCAATTCTATTTATACTGTGCCAAATCACAACATAAGTCACCCCAAGGCGCTTCATAAAGGTAAAGTCTAATCTTACCCATCCCCTGAGCAAGCACATAGGCAACAGTGGTAAGGAAAAACTTCAATTGTAGGAGGAAACCTCAAACAGACCAGACTCAAAGGGGACCATCTGCTTTGGCCATACTACCAGGAACAAATTAACAAATAAAACAAAGTACAACAAAGAATTATCAAACATGCAAGGCAGAGAAGATGCAGCTAAGCATCCAACTACTCATAAAGTCCAGTGGTCATATAACCAGTTGTCCATACAATCAAGCAGTAAAGATCATGAACCCATGAAGTAAAACACAACTGGGATCATCAGTGAGTTGACAGGTCCAATCCTTGAGCATCAAGGAACAGCCCAAATAAGTAAAAGGTGACCCATTTTCACCTTTAAAAATGCATCATTTCTTTTTGGTAATGGCCTGCAATTTAGAAGAATATTGGCTTGTATTTAATCAGATTTTTACAATTTTTGCACCTGCATGTGGGGTTTTGTTTTTGGTCCCGTGTGTCCAACCCATCGGCCTGTGTGCACAAAATAATTCAAAGATTTTTGATCTGATTTGAACCAAATTTGGTGGAATGATTGAGGTTCAGCCAAGGACAAAGTGATTTGATTTTGAGAAAATTCGGTTAAAAGTCAAGGTCACAAGCCAAGGCCAAAATTTCAGCCTGCTGCTTTTATACAGTACAGAGGATATTTTCAAGGAACTGGTTAACGATACACTTATGGTTACTAGTAAACACTAATATGAAGTCATATATCACATTTCTATTGGTCACCTGACCCTTTCATCTTGGGTGACCTTGAAAGGTCAAAATCGAGACCATAACTGTTGAACTAAATCGCTTTGGAGCCAATATGGATTAAACATGGTGGAAATGTGTGCGCTAGTTAAGGATAAAGTGATTCAATTTTGGATAGAATGGATCAAATGTCAACACTACACAGAACCATGTATTATGGCATCACTGAACCACAAAGAAACGACTCAGTGTCAAACCTGTAAGGCAAGGGTACTGCACTCGCCGAGTGCCCCTTCTTGTATTAGTTTGTGATGTCGTGTACCATGTAGGACATGACATCACAAACTATAAACACATAAACAATAAAAACATAAAACACCTTAACTTATGTACCATGTAGTACATAAGTTAAGGTGTTTTGTTATTGTGAAAATAACTTTGATAACTTGGTAATGATTCATTTCTTGAATGAATTAAAAAAAACAACTCACATTTCATTTTTGTTGGAATAGAAATTCACCATTTCACATTAGATTTACTGTTGACACACTAATGAAAGGAAACAAAAAGCATCAAGCCCTAAATTCCAGCTGCCTAAATCTTTTGCACAGTACCATGTAAAAGTAAGTGCTTTCGGCTTCTCCCAATTTCAACTTGAGGTCACCACAGCATATCCAATATGGATCTGCAAGTTGTACCATGTACGTACTGTAAATAATGTTGGACACATTGTTTTGCACAAACGGAAAACAACTAAACAAATAAGTCAAGCCCCAGATTATAAGATAGAAAAATACACACTGTTTACAAAAATGGTGCCAGCTGATTGGATCTTCTGATTCAAGTCAAGACGATGCCCACATCGGAAAAATTCATTTGCTGAATAAATAACCAAATATCCACAAATATAATATCATTTTCAAAATACTTTTCCATGACAACATAAAAAACTATTGTGTATCCTTGAGAGAATTTCAACCTGTTGAACAGCTGTGTCCTTTGTTTATACTGGGTGTGACGTGCTGTGGTCGCTCTAGTGTTTAATATCCTGTGTCCTCACACTGTGTCGAAAAACATTAGGAAGTGAGATAAACGTAAAACGTCTGACCAAGGACATGATACATCCTGCACAGTGGACGATAGGGGTTCCAAGTGGAATAAAGGTGATATCGTGATGATTCCACTGTTAGAATAAAATATTATTTGAAACCTCAAGCCACGTGCAGATGTTGCATCCCCTCTGATATGCACACCCGATTTGATTCGTTGCTAAATTCAGTGCTCGTATGACACCTTAGCCAGCTCTAACGTGAGGTTTGGTGGGACTGTTCCACCCTCAAGAATTTCAGTAGCCCCACCAGAAAAATTACAATTTCCAATTCAAAATCTGATGTTTTCAGACTCAGGTTCTCAAATTTTCTGGCTGATTCGGTCCTATAGTGCCATTTTGTTCTGTAGCACCAATGAGACATTGTTAGCAACACTGCCAGAGGCCTCCTGTTAGTGTGGTACGATATGGTCAAGAAAACAGCTCCTGTAGGATTTTGTGCTGAAATAGATTTTTTTTTTTTTTTTTTTTTTGCTGTTCTGGCTTCAATAGGGATCAGACAATCAGAAAATGATGGGGTTCAAAATTTGAACCCCCCCCGAGCTATTTCCGTTTTGCACCCCTCATAGTCTAACTATGCACCTATTTCTGCCATTCATCAAATAATTTTCATAATGTCCGAGTCATTTTGTAGGTTTATAATTATACTAAGATGATTTATTATAGTTTTGGAGCTAATTTTTTGACTCTTCCTCCCTTTCTGGGGGGGGGAGAGATTAGTTTAGATATTTTATTGCTTGTGAACATGAGTGTGTAACATTTTCTCTGGAAATATGGGTGTGGCATGCACTGCACTGGCCTCTACTGACCAAGATCATGCCACGAAAGTAACTAAACTTGTATTTTTTTTTCTCACAATATGGTTTGCATTTGTATGTTGCCGTGATTAAATATGGATCATTACCTCCATAACTCCATCCAGAAACCAGAGCCTAACGAAAATAACAAATCTGAGCATGACATTCCCACTTAAAGGAGAACAGCCTTTATCTTGACTCTGACCTTTCCCAGCAAACAAAATAACATCCCCCTGACGTTCCCTAAAGGTCCTCTCTGGACTTTCCTGAGACGTCAATGTGTAGGGTTCCCTTTCCATCCCGAGGACATTATTTGGGATCACATGGATGTATACTGTAATTAAAATCCATTTAAAATAATTACACTGAAAGCTGTGCAGGGGAGAATAAGGAAATTTTCTCTGATTTTCATCAGGCTACAGCAGGTTTCATCTGTGGTCGATGTACTGATCAATACATCCCAGTGAGTGCATTATGCCATCTTACATTGTTACAAATTTTAAAAAGTAAATGTCCCACCACGGTCCCGTCAACATCCCTATTATAACGTTATGCGTGACCAAAATGGGAAATCCTACAGACTAAATGAGAACATTCCTGGAGGGTCCGATTTACATCTCATTCAGAACATCACACAAGGACCAAACAAGAACTTGCTACAGATGTCAATAATGTCCAGGTAACGTCCGGCAGAGAACGCTGTGGTGGGGACCAATTGGGGACGTTACGAATGTCCTATAAACTTCTGGGGGACATCCCCTCTTTGCTGGGTTGTTATTAGCTGTGTAATTTTTCTGTTCTGTCTGCAGGTTTTCCAAAATTTTCAAACTAACCCCACCAAGAAAAATTCCTCTGGAGCCGCTACTGTAGAACACTGTTAAAAGTAGGTGATATGTGGTTGTTGTTTGTCAGTTTGCTGAGTGGATTTGTGCCCTTTATACAAACTTTTAGGCATCAATCCCGTGACTCAAAGATGATTCCTTTTAACCTCACACCTTCTTTAGGAAACGGGCGTTTGGTGCTCCCACAGTGGCTTCGGCTGATAAGCAAAGGTGACAGGTTGTCTGTCGTGTCTGTGGCCAAAAGGACATGAGGAAGGAGAACACTACATCCTTTCTGAAGGCTTAATGTGTTTTGACTGTCCCTCCACAGATAATCTCCCACAGACACAGTCACGACAACATGTGAAAGTTCGCAAATGCTTAGGACACGTACCTTAAATCCATCAGGGGTCGAGAGAACACGAACCTTTTCAAAATAGTGCATGCATCAGTGTTCACGTCATTAAATATGTGATATGCCCAGCATCTAACTGTGTGACTTTTTTTTTTTCTTTCAAAAAGCAGTGTACATGCCAGAGGTGGAAGGAAGTCCGAAATCAAATACCAAAAAGTGGCAATTATGCTGATTCAGAACTTGAGTTAGATAAGCTAAGATGTCAAACAACTTCCTTGACAGCAACTGTGTACTGAATCTGCTACAAATTGTTGATTCACAACTTTTATTTTGGAACCTTTGACAGCACTGTAGTGTCTAAATATTTATGGTAAATGACTATATTTCTATAGCGTTTTCTATCTGATGAAGAAACCCAAAGCACTTTACAATGATGCCTCACATTCACCCATTTACACACACACACACACACACACACCGATGTCAGCCATGTAAGGCGCTTAACTGCACACCAGGAGCAACTTGGGGATAAAGGACCTTGCCCAAGAGACTGAAAAAGGTGGGTAGAGTTGAGTCGAGACCATGCAGTGGAAAAGCGCGATTAGTGACTTTCCTGTCTGATGGGGAAATCAAACCAAGGATTCTTCTGGTCACAAGCCCGCCTCTGTCACCTCTAGACAATCACCTCCCCAAAAGTCATTATCTCCCCATCAGGGATGTGAACCCACTTTTTCTGCATGACAAGCAGGGGTCATCAAAGTATCACCAACAGCCTTGCTTTAGGTTTGCACATTACTGTTGCACACTGATACACATTTTTCATCTTACATGCATTGCACATGGGACAAAAGGAAGCTTTTTTTCCCTTTTTACAGGGTGGGAAGTAGCCTGTGCTGCGTGAATGCTTGTGCTTGGTTCCTCTCAACCATCATTATATTGTGCTATAGCTGCTAAAACAATTTAAGGGCTGTGAGCCTGCACTGTCCCGAGTGCCCTTTTAGTTTTATTACTAATTGTGGGATGTCCCATGTACATGGACAGACCACCTAGCGGTACTCCACTGGGGGCCCAACCCCGTGTCTGTCTGTCTGGCTGTCTGTCTGTTTGTATGTCTGTTATGATGTCCCACCAAGTGACCTTTCTGTACTTTGGTCATATCTCAGCAACCACTTAAGATAGAGAATTGATGTTAAGTTCATATGAAATGTTGCTATGGTAACTATGGTTGCTAGGGAAAACTCTTTCTTGAAAATCTCAGGAGCTAATGATAGACACTTGATGTTTGGCTCATATGAAAGGTCTTTGAAAGGGCTTTTATGCCATGTTGACATGGTTGCTAAGGTAAACAAAAAAAAAGGATTGTTTTGTTCCTGTGAAAAAAAAGGTTGATTTGTGTTTCTTCCACCCTGGGACATCCATGGGGCTTTATGCACTGCTTCTAGTTAAAGAAGCAATTATTCTTCTTAAGACAAATACCAGTCAACAATTGTGCCATAAATGCTTAAATCTTTTTTTTAGAAAAATGTTCTTAGGGTTCAAACTATATCAAAAGCATTTGATGAAATGCAAATCAATTATACATGCCCATTGCCCAACAATAAATTCAGTTGCAGATGATTGTAGCAAGTAATGTGAAAGTCACGAGTGTGTGAAATGCAGCTTTGTAAATAATATGAAACAAAAGGTTTGCAACAGATCTGAATTATTTTCCTCCCTTATACTGCTCTCACACAGGCGACAAAAACGTAACACGCGATTGCAATGTTGCTGCAGGTACTAATCACTATCAGTGTAGCAGTTTGCGAGTACTTGTGATTACGAATGCAACATCATGCTTTTGCTGTATGTTTTGTCCACCTTTTTTTTTTTTTTTTCGTTTTATTTGTTTCTTTGCATAAGAACCACAGAACAACCAAGCACGCGTTACCTACCTACCTACCCACCTATGCAACCTATGATGATTTGCGACTGTAGGTTCACCTCGGGGCCTCTGCTGTTGGCTCTTTGGTCGTTTCCTCCCGGTAGGATCAAAGTGTCCAGGCCATAAGCTTGAGTGGAAGTTTGTTGTGTAAGCTCCTCGTCAAAGTTATATAATAGTGGTGAAGTTCTCCACAGTTTATCCTGTTGGTTCTTGAAGCTATTTATAGTTGGTGTTAGTATTATATCTTCTGGAAGTTGATTCCAGATTTCTGCAGAGCATGTAGTGAAAGCAAATTTTCTAATGTTACGGTTTGGCCTAATCTGTTCTAATTTCCATTGATGTCCATGATTTATGTTGTTATGGGATAGATTACTAAATGATTAAACTTCTGCATCATAGTTCCCACTAAGGATTTTAAAAAGTTCTATCATGCCCCCCCTGAGACTCCTGTTTGCTGAGACCGCTCCTTGCAGCAAAACATGAGGACCCACGAGCAGTGCACCAGATTGTGGTCCGCTCCACGTTATTGCAGAGACAAAATCAGGTGACCCCGTTATGCATAAACAAGAGATGAGGACATGGGCGCCACTGGTTCCAGAGGTTAAACTTTAATGATTCAATAACAAAACAAATCTTCTTCATAATAAAATGTGTACCACACATTAGTCAATAAGAAATATAGTGTTAGTCACGTTACAGTAAGACAGAAGTGGTTGGTTTGACATTATCAGTGGTGCGTTATAAAGTTATTTTCTAAGAGCATGTTTTCTTTCCATAGTAAGTTTATAATTAGGTTCTGATGTGTACTGTATCCAAGCAAAGTGTTCTACATGTCCCAGTCCCCTAAGTAAGACGTACCATGGCAACGCTCTCTGAAGCTTAAACGTCCCGTGGGATTAAATTAATAGGTTCAGTGAGGACCAGACTTGACCATGCACCTGTATGCAAAACGAAACCTCGAGAGAGATAATGATAATAATGGAAAGTGTAAGGCGTGCAACGATGGTACTGAGACCATGTTTACTCAGTGATACTGTAAAACAACTAAACACACAGTCAGCAAGTGCAAAGGCTCACATATAGCTGGCAATTCTCTGCAATAATACAGTAGATTTCCAAGAGAATTTCCATTTAGTTCAGGTTTTGTTTGTTTTTTTTGGTGTTTTTGGTAGTGAATTATTTCACATTTGTGAGACAGCAGCAGCAAAGAGACATCTTAAACATCCAAAAGCATCTGGTCAGTTCATCAAGAAGGTAAAACCAGGACAGAAAGTCTGAGATACGAACACGTGGCGCCCAAAACTACACAGTAAATAGTCAGAAGCAACACCTGGAGTAAAGGAGAACTCTAGCTTACAGTTGAAACAAGTCAAGTCTGGGAGCATGCGCTGGTGTCACGCTTTGCTGCATCCACAACACCACGGAAACGCCTTGGGTACCGGATGCCAACCACCCAGGCAGACAACCGGTCCATCCCCACATCTCTAAAGTAGCCATCTATCTGCCACAGCCAGGTGAAGCATGGGCGTCCCCTTGGCCTTCTCCAGCCACAGGGGTCCTCAACACGCAGGCACCTATACGCTGAGACAGCGAACAGAAAAAAGTAAAAGATCTGATCGTCTATGCAACAAGGTTATTGTTAGTTACAGTTTAACTAACTAACATTAGCGAGCTAAATTCTAACATTAGCTAACTAATATGAGGTAAACGTCCCCCCCACCCCAGACAGGAAAATTTACCTCCAATTGTCAATATATAATTCGTACTCTGTATAGAGTTACTTGATCGAGTTGATTCAACACTATTTTGAATGGGACTATATGCACTTGCTACAGTTTTAATTGGGCGAGCCAGCGCAAGCCCTTACTAGTGTGTTGAATGGGAATTTGTTTGAATGTATGCTTGTTTGCTTGCACGTTCGTCACATACTGCGCATGCGCAACCACTGCTGCGCTCACTGCAAGACACACACCGTCAGCTTCAGACACCGGCAGCCTCATGTTTGGCTGACCAAGCCGGTAACGACGAACTATGTAAGTACTTGTACTACTGTTTTTCAATAAAGCAAACCAGAAATGAGCGCTATTAGTATTATTCCGTGTTGCTTACGATACGGATACTCTCTTTATGGCCTGCTGGCATTAGCATTAGTGCGAGGACGCTGCCAGCTGTAAGATCATTCAACCCTGTATGGTGAGCATCGTGATTTATTTGGACCATACAAAAAACATCTATTCTTTCATATTATGCTCCATGCTTTCATGGTGTTGCATTCTGTTTTGAAAAATGCTCTTTTTGTTGTGTGATCCCAGCAGCAGTCAGTGTCTGTGTCACTGTGACTCCAGAGCTCCGCTGACGTCGCAGCAGTTTAAGCAGTTAAACTCTGTTGAAGCCTTCAACTACACTGATTTAAAAACAAAAAAAAAGGCTTTCCATATGGTTTGCAACCGTAACCACTGTGAAACATTGAGGAAATTAACGGTTTATTTCACTGAAAAGTGTCTCTTTTTTTTTGCCACTCTCATCCCTGCAGCAAAAAGCATTGGAGGCGTGGCCTTGAGTGGAGAGAGAGTGGGGGGCGTTGGGGTCAGTTTTAACTGTTTAAATTCCAGATTAAATGTGTTTATATTTTTTTTACTTTTTTTTGTTTTTCCGTTCAATGATATTGAAAACTGAAGTTATATTTAAAGAAAATCCACTGTTAAAATGTATTTTTTTTTAAAAACAGTAAATGTATGTTTCAAAAGACAGTAAATAATTATTTTTTTTTTACATGCGATGTAATCACTATGGCTTTACTGGCACATATACATTGCTTCGGCGCATCCCTTAATGCCATACATTTTTCAAGTATAAGACTTTAAAAAATGCCCCCACTATACATGCTATGTGTAACACAAACTTTGACAGCTGTTTTTGGGGTGTTTGGGCTGCTGTAGCCTATACAGCACAGAGTGGGAAGTGTGATACAATGGCTGTTGTTTCCTATACGCTATTTATAAAATGAGGACGCCAGATGAAAGGGGCTCTTTATTTTGTTCTTCAAAAGGCTTGTTCTTTGAAGTTACAGCGTTATGTCTCTCATACAGACTTACATTCTTAAAGACTTACATTTGCACCTGAAACAAATTGCTCCATAGCCCGTGATCACCAGCACTACAAAATGATTTCATAAACTCTCCAAGGGCCCCCAACTGTGTGTACTTAGCAAATGCTCCTGCCAGATCAGTACAGGTAACCTCACACATTACTTCTGTGTAGATTTCAGTTAGTTCAACATTAGTGTCTGTATTTTGTGATGTATTATGCTGATATTGTTACACTATTATTATTATTCATTCATTCAATTCAATTTGTTTGTACAGTGCCAAATCACAACGTAAGTCACTCCAAGGCACTTCGCAAGAGTAAAGCCGCTTTTATACTTCTGCAGCAATGCAACGCCGAGGCGAACCTTTCTGTCGGGGTTAACCTGTTGGTCTGTGTCCTCATGCAATTCACCGCCAATTTATCACAATTTTTCCAAAGCCATTTATCTCATTTTGTTTGCAAAAAGTCGAAGCATACACCGATAACGTAATAGGCTATATGCAAGGTGTTTTTCCACTCCGATAGCACTGCTGGCGTGCTAGCTCGCCCACACAGAGGCTGTTTAAAAATCATGAACTTATATTTACCTTATCATCGTAGTTGTTGTTTTATATGTGGTGCCAGAGTATTTTTTTGCCGCCTGGATCCAGAGATTCTGGAAATTATGTAGTTAGCAGACCAATCACAGCCCTTGCGGTCTGCTTCGTCTCGACGAGTAGTTACAATTTTTGGGAGATGCGCGTCAGGCCACGGCGTAGGGCTCGTAGGGGGTTTGCAATGACACAGAGGGCTCAGCAACACTGCGCCCAGTGTTGCTGAGCAGTGACCGTCTGATTTAGCCGTACAACCAATAACAAAATAAGAAATAAAAGATAATAGGGGCAGCACGGTGGCTTAGTGGTTAGCACTGTTGCCTCACAGTGAGAAGGTCCCAGGTTCGCTTCTGACCTGGGCCCTGGAGTTTGCATGTTGTCCCCGTGTTTGCGTGGGTTCCCTTCAGGTGCTCCAGCTTCCTCCCACTTCCAAAGACATGCAGGTTAGGTGAATTAGTGACTCTAAATTGACCGTAGGTGTGACTGGGAGTGTGAATGTGTTTGTCCATATGCATAGGTGCTGGAAGGGGGGGTGCTGCGGAGGCTGCAGCCCCCCCCCCCCTTACGGCATCAGCCCCCCCTGGTGGGGGCTGTGTGGACTAACATGTCATTACTTAAAAACGTCAAATAAAATAATAAATTAAACAAGACATAACATGTATACTGTGTTTGAAAATGGTTTAAACATATGTACACGTCCAAATTTTGCAATTTTCACTGGATACAATGTTGCATTTGAGGCCGCTGGCAATGCAACCACATGAGCAGAGAGGATAGAAGCGGAGCGCCATAGGTGCATGACTGTCAGTGTTTATTAGGCCTGTCCCGCTGTGAGTCAGACATGACGATTGGTCTTTCCTTGACTTCTCAAACTACTTTAAAATTGCATGTTCATCAGGCCGATTTTCAAAATTTTCCCCGAACCCCCGTTTC
>OMMV01226242.1:0-10397 GCA_900302635.1 Chatrabus melanurus | reverse complement strand
TCATGTCATGGCTCCTACATGCATACTACATACACATAATACATACTACATACATATTTTGGCCCGAATATCCCTGGGGGCATTCGCAAATATTTTGCAACTCCCAATTCAGTGCGAGTCCAATTGAGACCGTGCCGCTATTTGTCTGTTTTCTCGCAAATTTGTGTCTCCAACTGGTCTCGGGCTGTCTCAGCCCAGTGTGATAGGGGCCTTACTTAGGGAGACTAAGATGAGGAGTATCACTTGCATTGTGAGGGAGCGTCAGCTTTGACATTTTGGCCACATGTGCATGACCCAGCACATAGGTGCCTGAGTGTTGAGGACCTCAGTGGCTGGAGAAGACCAAGGGGACACCCACACTTCACCTGGCTGTGGCAGATAGATGGTTATTTTAAAGATATGGGGATGGACCGGTTGTCTGCCTGGGTGGTTGCCATCTGGGACCCGGAGCGGTTCCGTGGTGTCATGGATGCAGCGAAGCGCAGCATCAGCGCATGGTCCCTGATTTGACCGTGATAATAAATCTGTGTTTAACCTCTCGTATGCCAAATCGTGGGGGGTGGTCCATGTGGCCAAAGGGACTTAAATTTTTTTATTGTGAGCTTTATTTTTGTAACCATGCCTTTCTTTGGGAGAGCTTTCACAGTTAGTTATTTCCAGCTTTAAAAATATTTTACACAAATGTGTTAATTGCTCACAAGGCAAAAATGCACAATGTTAGACATGAAAAATGCATTTATTATATTAGATTTTACCTGTTTGGCACACCCTTTTTTGATTTGGGTGATTATTTCAGTGATGTTAACAAAATTTCTGCATTTAGCTCCAAACATATTTGGACACTGACTCAATTTTTGCTATTTTAGCAAGTAATCAATATGAGCTTGTAGGGCAGCATGTCAGCTTTAGTTTGAGGGTACTCACAACAAAATCAGGTGAGCAGGAATTACAGGAAGTACAGGAATTGCTAAGCTTTTTGTGTATGGTTCCCAATTATTAATGGAACAATGGCAATGTTAATTAATTATACTGATATCTATGTCAAGTACAGTCAGTGGCCATCACCTCAGCCTTCTCAGGGTTCAAAAGCAGGAAATTTGAAGACAAAATTTTTCTCTGCATTCGAACAAGCTTGCAAGTTCAGAACATGAGATCTCTCTTGACAGACATACAGAGCTGTGTGTCATCAGCAAAGCAGTGATAACTGCTCTGTTGATAGGCTAAAAATAGCCTGACATTAGAACCTTGAGCCGCACCCCACTACAGAAAATTTGGATGTAGTGTCATTATAAGGGAGACACTGTGATCTTTGTTTTAAATATGTTCTCAGGCACGAGAGAACTCATCCAGAAATACCAAAGTAATTTTCAAGTCTCTCCTCACCAATAGACAACCTTATCAAATATCAAACAAAGGTCTAATAATAGCAGTACTGATGATGTGTAGGTACACATTTTCCAGAATTGTATGCATTAATAAATATTAGGAGTTTTTCATTATTTTTCAAAAGGGTTTTGGTACAGTAAATGTACCAGAAACATTTGGACAGTCCTGTACACTGACTAAAATGACACAGGGCCCATTCCAAAGCTATAGTCCCATGATTATGCTCAGTGAATTCCGAAATTATATAATAGGAAATAAAAAAAAGAAATTGCTTTTTTTCCTTTAGAACTTGCATTTAACACATTTGCATAAAAGCTTGCAAGGTTGTTTGAGATGTACCCAGCATATGATTTGAGTGTTCACATTTCAATTGTAAAAGGTCAGGGTTATTAGTTTATTTGCTGAGCTATCATAGCTTTTATCTGTGATTCCGATGGAGTTACGCAGCTATTACATGCTCATTCCTCTTCCGGTGCCCTTTTACTGTTGGAAGTTTCCTGACTCTTGCTGAGCAGTCCTTGTCTTGGACCTTCAGTGAGGTTGCACTAAATTGAAGTAGCAGACTAATTTCCAAAGACAGTCAAGTTGGGTCATTTACTGCAAATGAAGATGGATCAGGGAAGTGTAATAGGTTTGGATAGTGGAGCACATTAATCTTTATTGATGGACTGTATTGATCAGTAAAGTAAAAATGTCTTTTGGTGCCAAAACATATATTAGTAGTTGGACTGGTTCTGTCTGTGCTAGGTGTTTGGAAGGATGATGCACTGATTCTTTATTGGACTCACAAAGGTGTGGATTGGGTTAAACAGAGTGAAGTATTTGCATGATCAGTGACTTTAAAGATAATCTTGTAAAATAGGTTGATGTATGAAACCAGAAATATGGCAGTTTATATTGTGCACCCTATTGTTGTGCCCAAGTGGCAACCTCTGGTGCTGAAAAATGAAGCCAACATGGAAGTGGCAAATCTTGCAGTTTTTTTTAATGGCCGCTTGAGGCTGACTCCAAAAGTGAGTCAATCCCCATTGACCCCCATTTTAAAATCCCCAACTTTACAGCAAAAATAAACATGTTTACAGCCTGGTACAAAAACGGTTTTGGTGTAGCTAGTTTCCCCTTTCATGAAAACTGTGTGGGCAATTTCTTTTAATAACTCATCAGTTTAAGCTATTTTAAGCCATAAAGTTATGAATAATTAGGGGTTTGTTTGAGTAACAGGTAATGTGTGTCGGCAACATGATTCAGGGCCCCGTTAGCAGCGGCTCCTAGCTGCTGTGGACTTGACCGTGTTTGTCCTTTCTGAGCATTTTATTACAAATATCTGAGGTCAGCCATATGGCTTGCTGTGCAGTTAATTGTACTAACGGATCATCTCAAAAGTTGGCACTCCAGTATTTCTGTGATCCAGTGATGATGCAGCGGTTACTGAGCCAATATGTCGGTCATAGTTTTTAATACATGCACCCAAGCCACCTGTTATGAAAACAACCGCCCAGTCCACAAAAATATGCATTAGTCAAACACCTGAACCAACGTTAGCCTGTTAGCCTTAGCTTCACTTGTTTTGGTAACTATGAGATGGGGGCGTGTTCAGGCTTCATTCTTCCCTCCCAGGTCACACCGGTCTTGCCACAGTCCACCTCTTTACCCAGTTATGGATTGGCCGGGTTAGGTGAAGTCAGGCACTGCCAAGATGGTGACATTTGGAGCCACTCCATTTGAGCTTCAAAATCGCTCCTCAGAAAACCAATTGGTGCCATCACAGAGGGTTTGTCCGCTATACATACAGTGTGTGGTTGTGCCCCGAAATACTTGGTATACAATAGGAATAGCTAAGACGGCAAACTATAAAAGTGCTGTCACACAGTGGCGTATAGCAGAAACGTATGCCGACGTATCTCCAATATGGTGGTGTACGTTGACATAAGTTAAGGGTACTTTAGGCATAAGTAGTAGCCGTTTACAGCTTGTTGTCATACGCTTTTGTATGCAGAGGATGTTAAAAATTTTCAGCATGCTCAAAATTCACAATGTGTGACAACATATGCTTCATAGGTGTGGCATAAGTTACAGGTAAGTTAGGGGAAAGTTAGAAATAAGTTAATTCCTACCATACAGCTGTCGTTCTGCGAGCGTTTTTCTGGTCTGGGATGTCTCGGGCTGGCGGGAGGAGGTGGAGCTGATCCCAACAGAGAGCCACAGAGAGCCGTCACAGAGGAAAGGAGGGGACGGAGATCCAGAGCGCTGTGCTGATTGTTCAGATGACGGCCGGGTGATCTTCTTTTTGGACCGCCCCCTGTCCGCAGTTGGTTGTTGGGAGTTCTTCACGTTCTTGAGCAGCATGGTGTAAAAGGGACGTCGAGCTCTCTGCGGCGTAAACTCGAAGGTACATAAGTCACATGACCATCTGAACGCTGCACGCTGGGCAGACGTTGGGAAAACACTCTGATTAATTTATAGAAGTGAATCATACACTATAAATTGGTCAGACATATGATCTGTATTCGTTCGATACATTATGTATAAGATAGGTATACGTGTCCTCTATAGCATTTTCAATGCAATGTTGGGCGTGTTCCACCATGTTCGGACTTTGGCAAAATTTTTTAAACGCTAGGCATAAGTTTCTGCTATACGCCACTATGTGACAAGGCCTTAAACCGCTGAAGAAAACAAACCTGTCCGCAGCGTAGGCAACCTTTCTGTGGCACACATAAACAAGAGCTAGTCATTAACCGTGTGTTTGGTAACGCAAAAATGTGTCAATGCAACATTAAAACTGTTGCATGCGTTAATTAATGCCCCTCCTTCCTGCTGCTTTTGTGTTGACACATTGTGACTAATTTGTATATTTGTAAACGGAATACATTATGTGTACTTGACATTTTCACATGTTGTTCATGTTTTGTCATTAGAAAAGAATATTAAATTTCATTTTGGGTGAGGAGCAAAGTGATGTTGTCTTTGGGGTGTCACAGAATCATATATAACAAACATGGTCTCTGATGGCTCACATATTACATTCTCTTGCTTTTAATTGTCACTTGACACCTTTTCACAGAAGCAGTTGTGACTGCTGAGCAACAAAGCATGTCACAGACTGTTGTGTTGCTTCAGATGACAGATTAAGGTGTTCTTATACTCTCGCTTGATCTCTCAGGCAATTATCCCAAACCTACAGTGTTTTTTTGTTTTTTTTAGAGGCAACTCAGAGCTCTTGATTAGACTTTCTCGATGTAATGGAGGAAATGAAGACAGGTGGTTAATGATGTAAGAAATAACTTTCAAACTAGGCTTGCATACATCATTGTTTTATGTCAGGGGAAAAAGAAAAGTTTTCTACTTTTGCGGATGTTCCATGAATTTCTCTGTTTTCTATTTTGATGTTTTGTTTTGACGCCATCTATTTTGACGTCTTTGACTTGACACAGGGTGAAACATAGTACCATTTCAAAAGCTGAAGCATCCATAGTTGGCAATAAATGCAATTTGAGAAAGGTTTATATCACGCGTCATATCAGTTCAAGCAGAGTGATGAAGTCACAGCTTATTGGCTGATATGCATCCGTTGCTTCATTTGTGTTTAGCAAATATCATTCATCTGCTCGCTTATGACAAAATTCATCAAGTCAATTCATATTTATGCCTGCTAAATTATCTGACTCATAACAATGCAATACTTTTCCTAAGGCTGGACAGTTAATCAATTTTTATATTGAATCATATTTCCAAGAATGGCACAGTGATAATTATTTTGCAATCCTTTTTCTGTCTGTACAATGTTTCATGTTGTTCACAACAAATGATCGGTAAAATATCTTACAAAGCAATCACTGCGTGCACCACATTAGCACACAAGCGAGCGCCATGCAGTCTAGCTCCAGGCTGAAGCTAGTCAACCCTGACTCACAGCTACAGTCGATTGTGTCTTAACTCTTCAGCAAAAGGAAAAACTCCAGGGGTCTCCAGGGAGCGTGTGACAAAGGTTTTAATAAATAAGCATAAAAAAATAGTTTGAACAAAAAAGTCACACAATTTTGCACATTGCTAACCTCCAAATGATTTCAACAAGGAATGAAATTCCCATCGCTGGACAGTAAAAATGTAGATGAGTGGGTGAGTGACTTAGTCCAACTTATGTAGACAATAACTGAAAAACACCACATGCTATCATCTTGTAACTCACCATGATAAAAGAACATATAATGAGGACAAACCCTGTTGCATTTGGTGAACTCTGATGCCCCAGTTCAGGTGAAAGAGCAACTTTGTTATGCCTGTGTAATATCCCACAGATGTGTCTGCCACCTGCTGGAGGATTCGTGGATGCCAGATAAATTATCAAATTACAAAGAGCTGTGGCTGAAACTCACATGTAGTATGGCAGTCCTGAGCATTGAAAATGCCGTTTGCTTGGTGCTCCGTTCTGCTCAGCTAACAAGCTAGCAGCCACGAGGAGAAACATGATGCCTAATACATAGGCAAAATTTGGGACAAACTATCCAACACAATGGGAACATAAAGCCAGAATTAATCAATAGATAGAACGTGTGGTTGGGGACAGTTCTAGAAACTGTTGTTGGTACTACAGATCAGTTATGGCTAACTTGAAACACTGCTCCAAAATGTTGCGAAACCTGTTTCGAACATTTTTCTGTGGTCTGTATCAAAAGAAAGACATCGCAAGCTGTGCAAATTGAAACCTCAAAACGCCTCCAACTGATTCGAAACAAATGCTTCGAAACATTCCAGTTGATTTGCACCCTCTGGTGTTGAAATGAATGAACTAGGCATAGCGTTAAAAAGTCTCGTACGTCTCGTACTTTGTACGGAGGCCGATTGCGACCTGTTCGTCATAAATGCGGCTGATTCTTGCGCTTGGCGGCCGATTTCGCAGCGAAATGATCAGACGGCAGCCGATTCTTGTATCAAAACACAAGAATGGCCCGTGTTCGCTTGCTACAGGGATGTGATTTGTCCACGGAATCACGAATTCCCGCGGTGATAGGCCTCTGTGGCAGTGATCACACGGGGGATTATTCAGACCACCACACAGAAACTCGCCTCGAACTTGCCCGACATGGTAAGTTAATTTTCAGGCCCATTTCGAGCGTGAACATGAATTTAAATGAGATTCCTGGGGCTGCAGAGGTTTTTTTTTTTTTTTGACTGACCAATTTAGGATAAATGAAACCCGATTCATTAAATCCGTGCACGTCTTCTGTGGCGGTGTGCAGGACTCACTGCGCTCTGATTACACAGCACAGCGCATGTTTAAAAAGAACATTAACACACTGCTTCGCATTAAATACACAAAAAAATCTATTTATTAACGCAGAACATCAACAGTCCGCTTCAGTCTCGCTGTTGAGGTGCCGATGCACACCCGTGGTGAAAGTTTAAATTTTTTTTTTTTTTAAATCACTCCTTTCCTACAAATATACACCAGGTGTGTTTCTGATATACGGCGTATGTGATGTAAACTTCTTACCACAGTGCTTTCCACATAAATAAACAAGCTTTTCTGTGTGTTTTCTTCCTGCTTACAGAGACTGTGCAGGCGTGTAGCCAGAGGGGTGATGGGTGGGAACGGCCCCCCAATCCCCTCAGATTGGGATACTGTTAATAATGATAATAATAACAATAATGAAATTTTTTTTTTTTGCAATCCAATTATACAATTTTTGGCCTCCTTAAATATTTATATTTATATATTTCCCAAGTTTGTGTCTAAACTGTTTTTCAGGAGGTTGGTGAGTGACGATTTCAAATGACTAAGTGGAGTGGAGGCCGAAAATGGCAACCACCAAAAAAGTATGGAGGCTGAAAATTTTTTTATGTTGAGGGCTGATGTGGGGCCGATTTTATTTCAAAAAAAGTGTGGAGGCCCCAAAAAATTTTTTTGACACTCTGGAACTAGGCTTGCACTGTTTTTGATTTTCATTTGTTTGTCCTTATCGATCTAATCTGAAGAATTCAATCTAATTTATCTATCAAGTCAATGATCATTCAGGGGCCACATCCTTTGAAGGCTGCGTTCTGCGAAGATCTGACTTTCCGAGACTGCGGAGGCCAAAACAACTGTTCTGAAATGAGACCACGATTTTGCCAGTGTCATTAGCTTATCCCGGCCCTACTCCCTATTGCTTAGGAACCTTGACAGCTAGCATAGTGGGCGTATCCCCTTGTATAGTAATCATTTTTCAATACTTATTTGTACTTTACTTAGACACATTACTTATTTATAATTGTACATATGGAGGTTGACACTGTCCTTTTATTTTTTTGTTTTTTTTTAAATTTACCAACCATATGTCTTGGAAAAAAATAAAATCACACAATGACTCTTGGAATTGTTTGGTCCCTGAAGGATACACTTGTGTCCATCATTTTTGGGGTAAAGAAGGCTGCATTTGTCGGTTGCATTCCAAGGAGCCTTCGAAATGGGACAGAATGAACAGCACAGAATGGACACAATCGACGAATGCAGCCTTCGAAGGATGTGGCCCTTGAATTGAGTCATGGCCAATGAATAAAATATTGCTTGCTGTTTCATGTCCACAGAAATTTTGCTATGTGGACCCCAGCTTATAATGTCTTAGTCAGTGTGCTAGAAATGATTTGAACCAGTGGTCTCTAATGAGTTGCTAAACAACACTTCAAATGAAGAAGCTTTTGGTAAAACGCATGGCTAGGAGGATCCTTGACATGTTGAGGATTCAACACGTCACAAAACGTCCACGTCCAAGAACGGTGTGCTGCGGTTAGCTGTCTCCGGTGCCTTTGCAGGTGCTAGCGATGTGCCACTTGCACTGGCTGACACACTTGGTCTCGACGAATCCAAGAATGAATCACTGTACAGTCTTTCAGATTAACAGTGTCCTGCGTTTGGTCAGATTTGATGTGCAGCCTGACTCTCAGCTAATTAGCTTCCCCCATGCCCTTTGACTTGTCATTTTCTTTTCTAAAGTAAAGACACACCTTTGACGGTTCCCCACAGTTCATCTTTCACACTGTTGCGGCGCATGCACCCAATTGCATGCATGCTAGCCAGTATCTAAACAAATAGACAAAACATTGTGTTGATGCGTGTCGTAGTCACATAGACAGGTCCTGATGGAGCACATGTCCCTGCAGTGATGTAACCTTTGTTCGGAACTCTAAGCAGAACAGAAATTATGATTGCACAGTTTACATGCCATGTCGTTTGCTGTCTGGCACACACAAAGCTTCCGTGATAATAACTACGGTATAATTGGCATTGAGGGCAAAAATTCCTGTTGGCATTTATGCACTCTACAGATTTTTAATGGGTATTTTTACCCCTGAACATGAATTTAAAGAGTATTTTCACATGCAGAAGCAAATTTGAATGGGTAACTCTGAGGGTCTTATGCATAAATACGCACAATCTGTATGTTTTCAGGAGCTCTGTAAAAACAATGCAAAGGAATATTCCCGAACCTACTACATTTCCTGTAAACGGACGTTGCTTTGTTCAAAGCTCGCTGCATTGTATCTGTGTGTGTTGTCCTTTCAGTGTAGGGGAAGAGCTGTGCTATTGTGATAACAACAATAAATACATGTACTCGAGATTAAAAATGCACCTGTCGGTATATGTTTTTTCCTGTCAGGTGCTGCCGTGAGATGCAAAAATGGGAGTTAGAGCTATCATTGACTTCCTCCTGCCTTTTTGAAGGTCATAAACAAATCTGCTGTGAAGAATCTTCTCAAAGAAGGCTCGTGCAAAGCCCTTTAATATTCACCCTCTCCCCAGAGGTTCTGCTGTGTCTGGAACATGAATGATACTCTCACACCATACCACCGGCTAAATCCTCAACAAAAACCATTACATTTTTTTCAGAGGCTTGCTCGTGTCTGTTGCCTTCTGTTTTTTTCCTCCCCTGTGGTCACTGACATATCGCTCCAGAGAGGGCAGCTTTGTGGAGAGCTGTGATTTGTAGGTAACGACAAGGCCATTTCAAGCCTTGAAAGGGTATGGGGACTTGAAGCATAGGCTTATTATGCTTTAAAGTATTTGTCGTCATAGAAATTGAATCAATAGTTCAGGCCCATGTAACGTTCTCCCCCCTTTTTTTTTTTTGCCCGAGTGATTCATCCCCAACGTTTAAAAAGGAAAGAAAAAATGTACTTAACATTCTGGTGGAAGGTCATCACCCTGTGATTCAGTCAGAGAAGGGAACAAAGATGTTATTTTGTGTGTCGTAGGTTACAGAAGAAAGAGTTTTGAGGAGAGGGCACAAAGACGAGTGCATGGTGTAGTGTGGTAACGATGGGTGTGAACATACACAGTGGTGGGCGCAGTTCAGCTAATTAGCGAAGCTCACTTTTTTGTATTAACTTTTCAGCTAACTTGAAAACCATGAACAACCAGTTAGCATCCACTAAATTTAGTTCCGATAACTTTAAGTCAGCTAACATTTTTTGAATAAAGTTAAACGGTCAAAAATGTTTGTAAACCCTAAAATCATATATTTGTTCCTGCTGGAGTTTATACACTAATCCAATAAGTGAAACTGACACCTTGAGGAGACGGAGGAGCAGGAGGTCAAACCACATTAATTAGGTTATTAAAATTATTTTCCATGTGAAGTTTAATTTCTTAATATTTGTTATTTGTTTAATACTTTCTGTATTGTGAATAAACGGTATGTTGAATAGAAACTATTATTTAATTTCATTTGTTCATTTAATTATTTATGTACATCTTTATCAACTTCTGATCTTGGCATGCTAAACCTTTTTGAGAACCTCCTTGTTTCCGCTACAACATATCAAAATTTCAGTTCTTTAGGTCTGTTTTTCAGGGTTTTGGAGTGGAAAAAAACCCAAGCCACTTCTAAATTCATATAATAAAAGTTAGCGGTTCGTGGTAGCGTCAGCTAAATGTTTTAGTGGTTTATCGGTTTAGTGATATAACAGTTAACTAGTGGATTAGCAGTTATCGAAATTTTTAAATTAACTGTGCCCACCACTGACCATACATA
>OMMV01226216.1:0-11199 GCA_900302635.1 Chatrabus melanurus | reverse complement strand
GACACATAGGCAGATGCAGATTGCCTTTGGGGACACGCACTTCTTGGCGTCAACTTTGGCCTTAGACAAAAAAATAGTGTACGGTGATGGCATCTGATATGAATTCAGCTCCCACAAATGTAGTCTGAAACTATTCTCTAAGCAGTCGAATCAGGATCCCCATTCCCTAATTAGTTGCTCCCTTCGATTTCATTCGCCTGCAGGTTTTGAAAATGTTCAAAACCCTGGTGGCGAATGAACGACTGCTTATTTTTGCTAACTTGCCTCGAACTATTCTCTAACTAGTCTTTTTACTCACCAAGGAGTCTTCAATAGACCGCTACCAAGTCGCCCCCCCCCTGCCCTGGTCTGATTCAGTCGCCCGGTTCACTTCATTTGCTACATGGTAGGATCATGGTCGAAATGTGGTCGGCGGTGGTTAGCGACTAATTAACGACTCGAGGATGACAGACATACGGCCGCTTAGTGAATATTTGTCAAATATTCTTCAACAAGAAGCCCAGCGGTCGTCTAATTCGTTAAACAGTCGTCAAAAAGTGGTAAATATGTCGCCCCAATGTTGCCAAAAACTTGGCCAAATTCGTCTAACAGTCGTCTCTCAATGAGACACCGGCTTAAGCGTACCCACTGTCTTTATAAGTGAACGGGGACTCTGGTGTCTACACACAGCTGTGCTAACTTTCTCAGTGCTATTGTAGAGGAACGGTCTACATTTGTGGCCCCAATTAGTCCGATGTGCTTCAGACAGCTCTGCAACAAACTGTACCGTCAACGCTGCATTAGCTCCGCCTCTTTGTACTAATCATCTCATCGAAGAGAAGTGTTAATGTTTACAGGCAGCAAAGTCAACACACCCAAATGATGTAATCTTGCTTGAGATGCAAGTCCAAAGGTGACTTGCTGCTAGTAAGGATGGGATGTCCTGGTTTGTGGTGCTGGCTGCACTCCCATGACTTTTAATACAAGGCCAATTGGGGGGGAAAAATAGTGTGTTGATTGTGCTAAGCCTGTATTAATTGAACTGATTCATTCATATCTTTTATTGATTCCCGGGTGTTTTGCATTGTGTGCTGGCGGGTGGATGTGTATTTGTGTGCGCTCTCTTAACAAGACAATCGTATTGTCGCCTGAAACGGACTGTCGGACTCTCGACGCGTGTGCTCAGTTGAATGGCTGCCGTGGTTTCATCTTTTTAAACATAATTGTTGCCTTTCCCTGCCGCCCTTTGTTTTCCACGTCGTCACTGATGAGCTGACTGTAAGTGTGGCTCGTTCTATGCATTCTCTCATACCTTGTTTTTGTAAAACAAAATTCAATAAAATGGAAAGAGTGCAAGTGTATGCAAGTGTCGCTGTGTATTTCCTGATGTGGCAGGCCAGATTAAACCTTCTGCCAAACCATATCTAGGTGGTCTTGTCCTGCCCAAAGTACACCCTGGGGTATAAAATAGCCAATATACATATACATATGCACCAATATAACCCCAGGTGCAGTCTGGGTAGGGTTACACCTAACACAGGCTGTTACACCTGCTGTGTTGCTGTTGGATGTAAGTGGACTTGTGGCCACTAGATGGCAGTGTGTTGGGACAGATGATTTTATACAATATGGAAGAAAGGGACAAAATGGGTAATGCTGATTAAACGGTCACGCCAGTCAAAACTAGAACTTGTCATTTAAAACCGGATAAAGTCGCCTGCACTGGCCTTAAAAACTGTTCGTTACATACTTGACCATACAAAGGAAACCTTGCATTTTGAGTTGGGGAAAATTTGCCAGTATCATCTGCATCACAGCAGGACCACGTTGAGTCAGACACCAAATGTATGTATTATGTGTCAGCCTGTAAGTGGGAGTATATGCTCGAGACATTCAAGCAAAATCCGTCAGCGATGCCGGTGCTTTGGGTGCTTTAATTTCTGCGTTGTGAAACGACAACAGGCTGCGATGAATCCACCTGATGTGAAAGGCTCCATGTTTACCTCTGGAGTGAAAGAGAGAAGAAAATACTATTTTCTCTTTCCAGGCTTTGCACTCTGCATTTTATGCTGTGCTGTTGCTTTGCAATACAGAGAATCTGCATACTAATCTGACTTGATTTTTTTTTTTTCCCTTTATGCATATATCAAGCTTTTCATCTCCTTTTTACGTGCTCCGGTATGAAGGTGATTCATCATCTCTGAGATCTCACAGAGAGACTGACATAAAAAATTGTTTCATATAAAAGTTGGTACTAAAAGCTCTGTAGTTTAAAAAAAAAAAAAAAGGACTTGAAGCATTTCTTTTTAGCAGAGCTTATGACTTTTAATTAACCTTGCTGGTTGATGCTTTTATCTTTGCTCATATGATGTTTGATGTTAGTTTTTATCTGCCTTTTTAACGATGCTTTTACCTTGTAGGGGTGCATATCTATATTCCCCCGGTACCTATGTGTACAAGATTTGTTCAAAATAAAAGTAAAAGTGGCACACGTGCATTTTTTGAGTTGCTTAATTTTTTAGGATAAGTTCCCACTATCACATTAATACATTGTGAGGGTCAAAATAACGGTTTGAAAAATATCTACAATTCATTCAAATTATTAAGGTGCAGCAAATAAATGCGAGATAAGTTGATCAATTCAAAATCACTTGAGTCCTGTCAGACAATTACTTATTTTGGGGGTCAGAAAATTTCCTTTGGATTTCAGATCATATGGAAAAATTATACCAAAAAGCCATTTTATCGGTCCCAGGGAATATTGGTATTGGGGAATGTAGAGCTGACCCCCTTGAGATTTGCCCCAAATGTAAAGTGCTCCACAAATAAAATTTATTATTATTATTTTTATTATGGAGCGTAACTGAAGAAACACTTGACGCTCGATCATTTTGTGTATAAAAGCTCTGACCTTGAACAGTAAAAGTGACATCACTGCCTCTAGCAAGGAGGTCATGTGATCACGGCAAAAAAAATTTTTTTTAATATTTTATTGTCTGTGAAACTTGAACCAATCTGTGATATCAAGAGAGAACCATTCAATTTTTGGTGTTGATTGACAACAAAACTACCTCCATCATCTGACAGATGAGGGGCAGTCGCCCGTGTCTGTTTGAGGAGGATGCAAATCAAGAAGTGAAGGATGGAATGTGATGACATTTTGTGAAGAGATTACATTTTGGTTTTGATTCAGATCTGTTTTAAATATTTTCTCATTTTTAAATTTGTTATTGTGATGTTTTTCTTTATCTCTTTTTAAAAACATTCTCATGAGCAGGTAGCTCAGTGGATAAGGAGCTGGCCTGCCAATATGTGGACGTGCGTTCAAATCCTGCTCACGCTACCTGTCTTTGTCCTTGGACAAGACATTTCTTCTGCGTTGTCTCAGTCCACCCAGCTGTAAATGGGTACTGACCTTGGCTGGGGGAGTGACCTGCGTTGGAGTGGCGTCCTGTTCAGGGGAAATTGTGGACTCTCATCTGCTTCACGCTACGGAATCCAGGGATAAGCACAGGCACCAACAGGCCTCAAGGACTATATAGAACTTGTTCTTATTATGACCTCAATATATGGGTTAAAGGGCCAAACTTATAGAGACATTCACTTACTCAGCAGTGACATTTATGTCAAAGCTTATGGGGTCCTGAGGTCACTGGATATAGGTTTTTGGCGATGCCAATACCTTTGCAGAACAAAGGTCCAAGTCTTTACTGTCCTGGTGCTTCCTGTCCTACTATATGGTTGTAAGATTTGGATACTAACCAGTGACCTAAGGCGACGACTGGATGTCTTTGGTACTAGGTCTCTTTGGATGATCCTTGGGTATCTCTGGAATTAATTTGTGTCAAACGAATGGTTACTTTCGGAGACTCGGATGAGCAGGATCACTTGCATTGTGAGGGAGCGTCAGCTACGACATTTTGGCCATGTGGCGCGTTTCTGTGGGAATAAACCAGCACACAGATGCCTCAGTGTTGAAGACCCCAGTGACTGTGATTGTGGACGGCAACCACCCAGGCAGACAACCGGTCTATTCCCACCTCTTTAAAGTAGCCATCTATCTGCTGCAGCCAAGTGAAATGTGGGTGTCCCCTTGGACGTCTCCAGCACACAGATGCCTCAGTGTTGAGGACCCCAGTGACTGGAGACGTCCAAGGGGACAACCACATTTCACTTGGCTGCAGCAGATAGATGGCTACTTTCAAGAGGTGGGAATAGACCGGTTGTCTGCCTGGGTGGTTGCCATCCACAAACCAAGGCGGTTCCGTGGTATGTGGATGTGGTACCCTCATACGCTCCCAGGCCTGATTCTTGTGTTGTGATATCTCCAAGGACGGATGCCCTCGTGGCAATTGGTGTATATAATAATAATTTGTCGTTATGACCCTGATTGAAAAATTCTGACAAATAAATATCCTGATGTTGGTTCAACCTCTCAGTCACACATACTGAGTGCCATCACAGACAGTCAACAACTGAAATGTCTATCAGTGAAAAATACACACTCACACAGGAGTGATGTGACAAACAGCAACAATGTTAATAATTCAAAATTCAATGATTGTTTGCTCTGGGTGGAGGGATACACTGAGTGCACTTTGGTAGTTAATTGAACTTAAATATTTAATGCACATGGAAGTGATTAAAGCTCAGATGGCTGATCACAGACAGTTTCATCAAGTATTTTGTGAGCACAGTGTCCATTGCATCCCAGAAAACTCAGGCCATCATACAACCTTGGGCTCCTTTTTTTGGGGGGGGGTGAAGCTGTGCTTTTCCATGATATTAGATTACCTCTTTGTGTCAAAGTGATGGACCCAGCACTCTTCCTGGATTACGAAACGTTTGATCTAATCAGATGGCTCTGCTTTCAAACAGTCCAGGTTCTTCCTTGACATGACGAGCCTGCTGCACTTTTGATCAGGGGTCAGAAGACACGGCACCCACTGAGCATTCCAAGTTCTGCATGCAGAATGTTCGCAAATCACTCAAGGAAGATTCCAACAGCATTGACGATCTGATCGATAGTCGAGCACTTATCGGCCGTCAGCATGTCATTAACGTGATCAGCGTTTTCCTCAGTGGTGGCAATTCCGATATGATAGTCATTGTGATTATGTAAAAGAGCCAGCTGCAACAAAACGTCACAACTGAATTTAAATGAATCCTTAAAGCACAATTGTGTAGACTTTAGGGACAGTTATATTTTACATATATACATGCACAATCGACTCACCGGTCACAATTGTTTTGGTTGCAAGAAATGCTTTTTTTTTTTTTTGAAAAATTCGTTTAGGAAGGAATGAATGAGAGTGAATGGGGCAGCCGTCGTAGGCGTTACAAAAATCAAGTGTACCCTCAAAGTAGCATCTAAATAACGCTAGCAACATACTTTGCAACTGTCAGTAGTGGTAGAACTACGTCCAAAGAAATATAGTTGGCTAAGTGTATTTTTTGTAACATACCAATTTATATCAACCCTGCTCCAGTCAAGAAGGTAGTTTGGGTCAGTTTGTTACAGCAGATGCCGATTCTTACTTTATTAACAACATACTGAACACACGGTACAGCAAACAAGAGACTAAAACCACAATCAGGTAGGATAACTAACACCGGCACTGCTACAACACAAAATATGCTACAAGTCCCTGTGGTAAGCTAGCTAAGGCAGAAGTAACACTTCATTTCTATTAGCTGAACTAATTTAAACTTTGTTGAACAATGAACAACAATCTTCAGCAGAGTACCACCAGTTGGTCAATACTCCCGACAGCAAATGAACCCTCCTCAGTACACCTGGGGTCCAAGCAGACCCCAGGTGTATGTTTTTTGATGTATTTTCTGCACCGTTATATTTATTCAGCTGAAATTTTATGTAATTGTCACCGATCCCTTGTACCCATGGTTTACTATGGTAAGTAACCATGGTTCTTTGAATAACCATGGTTTTTCGTTTGTTGTGGTTTGTCACACTCCTGTCTTGGTTGTTCATTTCCTGTTTTATTTTGGAGGTCTCTTGTTGTGTGTTTCTTGTGTCTGCTTTCTTCCTGTTGTCGCCAGCTGTTTTCCATTCCCCTGATTACGCCCCGCCCTATAACATATATAACTATATGATTTCTGTCCTCCAGTGCTAGATTGTCTCCCGCATTATGCAGAGCTTTCCCCGCGTTACTCCTCGTGTTGCCCTTCCTGGTTCTCGACCCTGGCTACGTCTTCACGGTACTGAGTATTTGCCTGGACCTCCGTGCCTGTTACGGCTGCCTCTCTGGTTTTGACCTCCTGCTTGAACTCTGACGACGCTAACTGGTTTGCTCCTCGCTGTTACCGTCATTTGTTTGGAACCGCTGCAAGTGGTTTAATTAAAACCCGTTTTTACCACTTACCTGTGTGTCTTCCTGCTCCGGGGTCTCTGGTTGTACGTGAACTCTTACATGGTTAACCATGGGTTTTTGGGTAACCATGAAAACCATGGTTTGTGACTATGGATTTATCATGGTTGCATCACAGTTAAACCCTAGTATAAGCTTCATCCTGAGCAAAACCATGGTTTTTTTTAACCATGGTTTTTACAGACAATGATTTTTTTTTTTTAAGAATTTTTTATCATGGTTTGTAAAAACCGAGTTTTTTTTTTTTTGTTTTTTTTAGAAACCCAATACTATGATTACCATACCATTGTAAATACAAAAACTATGATTGCACCCAGCTGTAGCATATAGACTGTGTTGTACAAAATCATGGTTGTAATATGGTTACCGTAAAGTGCTGCTTTAAAACCTTAGTAGTACCACAGTCACCATGAAGTGCTATAAGTAAACCATGGTAGTACTATGGGTAGATGGATAAACCATGGTAGTACTATGGGTAGGAGCTATTAATTGTAATCACCTTCAGGTACCATAGTAAAACCATGGTTACTGTATAAAAACCATAGTGAATGTCTTCAATTTCACTTATTTTGATCCAGTTTGATTAAATATTGTGGGCTTCATAATTTTTCCTATGGGGTCCGCTTTGACCCCAGTTTGATATAATGGTATCTGGTCGGACTCCATCGCAAAATTTTGAGCTTTGTGTCACTTTTTCATAACTACTGAACTGTCAGAGCAGTTTTTATTCAGGATATTTGCATCAGAGAAACTGCAGGGAGTCGGGGTAGGTATTGAATTTTTGTACTGAAGAGTTGTGTTCAAAAAAGAGAAATTCTCAAAAGTCTTTCAAAATGAAATGTGGTTTATCAGCCAGATACTCAAAAGTCTCTTAAAGAAGAAGTAGTTCTGGTGGGGTCCGCATGGACCCCAGGTGTACAGATTAGTAAGTCTCACGACATGTACTGATGAGGTTGGCGTTAAAAAGCCTCATACATCTCGTACTTTGTACAGAGGCCGATCGCGACCCATTCATCATAAATTCGGCCGGTTCTTGCGCTCGGTGGCCGATTTCGCAGCGCGATGACCAGAGGGCAGCCGATTCTTGTATCAAAACACAAGAATGGCCCGTGTTCGCTGGCTACAGGGATATGATTTGTCCGCGGAATCGCGAATTCCTGTGGTTACAGGGCTCCGCGGCACTGATCACACAGGGAACTATTCAGACCGCCACACAGGAACTTGCCTCTAACTTGCCCAATGTGGTAAGTTAATTTTGAGGCCCATTTTGAACAAAATCTGGTCAAAAATCAACATATTTCAGTGACATTCCTGGGGCTGCAGAGCTGTTTTTTGATTGATCGATTTTGGATAAATGAAACCCGATTCATTAAATCCGTGCGCGTCTCGTGTCACGGTGTGCAGAACTCACTGCGCTCTGATTCAGCTCTGTACTGAATGTGCTGCAGTTGCATTCAGTACACAGCACAGTGCATATGTAAAAAGAACATTAACACACTGCTTCACATTAAATACGCAACAAGTCTACAGTTAGGTCCATATATATTTGGACAGTGACACAATTTTTCTAATTTTGCCTCTGTACATGATCACAAAGGAGTTGCAATGAAACAGTCAAGATGTGCTTGTAGTGTTGACTTTCAGCTTTAGTGCAAGGGGTTTTAGCAAAAATATTGCTTTAAACATTTAGGAATTACAGCCATTTTTAGGCACAGTCCCTCCATTTTCAGAGCCCATAAGTAATTGGTCAAACTAAATATAAGGATTGTTTTTTAAATACAAATCCTCACTTTTACAGCCAATTTTCTTGAGACAAGTCAGGAGATGGATACATGAACATTTCCAAGTCACTGAATATATCTTGGACTTCAGTTACATCAATCATTAAGAAATACAAAGAGTATGGTTCTGTATGGTAAATCTGTGTGGAATAGACAGTTCTTAAAAACTGAGTGACTGTGCAAGAAGGAAATGAGTGAGGAAAGCCACCAAGATATCCATAACAACTCTGAAGAAGTTATAGGCATCTGTGATTGTGGAAACTGGGCACAGTGTAACTTTTAACTGTTGCATCACCAGTTATACAGCTTCATGGTGGAGTGGCACAGAGAAGGATTTCCTTAAAAAGATGATGTGAAATTTGAGCTACAGTTTGCCAGAAGGCAAATCCTTCTCTGTTCCACTCCACTGTGAAGCTGTGAGTGGTGATGCAACAGAAAAAAGTTGCACTATGCACAATTTCTCCAATCACAGCCACAGAGGCCTATCACTTCTTCAGAGTTGTCCTGGATGTCTTGGTGGCTTCCCTCACTAGTCTCCTTCTTGAACGGTCACTCATGTTTTGAGAACTGCCTCCTCCAGACAGATTTACCATACAGCACCATACTGTTTGTATTAGTTCAAGATTGATGTAAATGAAGTCCAAGACATATTCAGTGACTTGGAAATGTTCATGTAATCACCTCTTGACTTGTCTCAAGAAAACTGGCTGTAAAAGTGAAGATTTGTATTTTTAAAAAATCCTCATATTTCGTTTGTCCAATTACTTATGGGCTCTGAAAATGGAGGGACTGTGTCTAAAAATGGCTGTAATTCCTAAATGTTTAAAGCAATATTTTTGTTAAACCCTTTGCGTTTAAGCTGAAAGTCTACACTTCAAGCACATCTTGATTGTTTCATTTCTACTCCATTGTGGCGGTGTACAGAGGCAAAATTATTGTGTCGCTGTCCAAATATATATGGACCTAACTGTATTTATTAGCGCAGAACATCAACAGTCCATTTCAGTCTCGCTGTTTCAGTGCCGACGCGTGCCCGCAGTGAAAGTAAAAAAAAAAAAAATCACTCTTCTTTCCTTCAAATATACATCAGGTGTGTTTCTGATATATGGCATATGTGATGTAAACTTCTTACCACAGCGCTGTCCACATAAATAAATGAGTTTTTCATGTGATTTTTTTCTACTTACAGAGACTGTGCAGGTGCGTAGCCAGAGGGGCAAGGGGTGGGAACGCCCCCCCCCAACCTCCTCAGAATAAAGATCCACTTTTGAAGACATTTTACTTTTTTTTGCACATAATAACAATACTAATAATAATAATTAATAATACTGATATTGAAAATATTTTTATTTTTGTAAGCCAATTATACTGTTTTTTCCTCCTTAAATATTTATATTTATATATTTCACAAGTTTGTGTCTAAACCTTTTTTCAGGAGGTCGGTGAGTGACGATTTCAAATGAATAAGTGGAACTAAGGCCGAAAATAGCAACCATCAAAAAAGTATGGAGGCTGAAAAAAATGTTTATGTTGAGGGCAGATGTGAGGCCGATTTTATTGCAAAAAAAAGAATGGAGGCCGAATTTTTATTTTTTTAATTTTTTAATTTTTTTTTAACATTCTGTAATATCACTAGCAATGTGCAGTTGTTAGCGCTCTTTCCTCACAACATGCTCAGGCTCATTCTCATTGTAGATCTGTATTTATATCAGGAAGGGCGTCTGGCGTAAAAATGTATGTCATAATCAAGACACGGATTCCGGATCTGCTGTGGGGAACCTGAGCAAATGGGAGCAGCCAAGAGAAGCAATGAGTAATAAATATTGTAAGTAATCATAAAATGCAAGAGCGTGTTAATAACTACACTGTGCAATTTTAAAGGTTTTTTTGGGTGGGTGGGGGAGAGTGGTTTTAATTCATTTGGAGCTCTACTACAGCTGACCTATTGATACACTCGCATTTCCTTTCCAGCAATTTGTGGAAAGAGTTTCTCTCATAAGACGTAATTGTCAAAGGTGAGTACAGCACTCAGACGCTTGATTTCTAATGTTTTTTTTTTGTTTGACCAAGCGTGGAAAAATGGGAAGCTGTTCTTTAATTAAGGCTTTTAATCCTTCCAGCTGTGGTCGACTCTGAGAAAAACAACACCTCCGGTCAACGTGGGGACATATACACAGACAAATCTCTTACATATGGGAGATGAGCAAGAGAAGTTCAGCCAAGATGAGAAAAAAGATTGCTCCCTTTTATTTCCTAATGAGCAGAAATCCTCATAATTCAGTGACAGTATTCGGCTGTCAGTACGCCATCCGGTCATGACTGCCTCCGAAAGTAGCCCAGGGAGAGGAAGCCCCACGGGATAAGAAGTAACAAATGACGAGTGGCAACCAGGGGAATAAAAAGAGAGGTTAGACGCAGGGGGTTAGTCAGGGAGACAACGTGATGAAAGGCAGAAAAGAGAAAGCATCTGACAACAGAAAAGCCGTTTTACCGGTTGTTACGGCAAAATCACTGTCATCTGCAGTGGAAGACGGTCGGTGTTGACGTCATTTTGCTGGAGTTGTTGGGAACCATTAAAGCTCATTTACACTCAATGTTAAATACGGACACAGACAGAGCCTTCTGTCCGTACTTTGTGATAATTGTGGGACGTCCCATGAAATGGACAGACCACCTAGTGGTACTCCACTGGGAGCTCAACCCCGTGTCTGTCTGTTTGTCTGTTATGACGTCCCTTTCTGTCATATTTCAGCAACCACTTAAGATAGACACTTCATGTTTGACTCATATGAAAGGTCTTTGGAAGGGCTTTTATGATTTGTTTATTTGGTTACTATGTAACCATGGTTGCTAGGGAAAAAATCTTTCTTTAATATCTCAGGAACTATGTATGATAGACACTTGGTGTTTGGCTCATATGAAAGGTCTTTGGTAGGGCTTTTATGATTTGTTTATTTGGTTGCTATGTAACCATGGTTGCTAGGGAAAAAAATCTTTCTTTAATATCTCAGGAACTATGTATGATAGACACTTGGTGTTTGGCTCATATG
>OMMV01226213.1:0-10618 GCA_900302635.1 Chatrabus melanurus | reverse complement strand
AATTATATGTAATGTTTATGGATACGAAGTAACTTAAGTTTGTAAAAAAAACTGTTGTCAACATGTTTAGGTTTTGTACGTACAAAATACAATTGTCGTATTAGGGTATATAACTTGTCAAGGACCATTTAACACCAAAAGATTTATATTTTCCATTAGTGTGTCATACCATCAGAATTATATTTCCATAAGCTTTCCAATGGTATGCATAACTGGCATGAAGATATGTAGCTTGTACTTGTAAACTTGAGATAAATAGTTGCACCCCCCATAAAACGCAAGGGCAAAAAAGCGGGAAAATTGGTACTTTGGTACATGTAAAACATGGTTAAAAAATACACGTTCCACTAAGTGGATTTGAGTGGACTTTTTTCTGGTAACCAAGTGATGATGTTGGGTCATGATGCAAAAGGAATAATTACTATTGCAATTTGTTTTAGGTTGACCCCTATAATCACGTAGATTGACTGGCATAATTCTACCTGAAGTTTTTACATTGTATTTTGCTTAATCACATTAAAAACAAATATTCAATTTTTGTCATTGGTAGCATGGCTAAAGCAGATGGTCTCCCCCTGAGTCTGGTCTGCTTGAGGTTTCTTCCTATAATCACAAAACATCCAGGGAGTTTTTCCCTCACCACTGTTGCCATTGTGCTTGCTCAGGGGGTGGGTAAGGTTAGACCTTACACTTGTGAAGCGCCTTGGGGCGACTTATGTTGTGATTTGGCGCTATATAAAAAATTTTATTTGAAATTGAATTGAATCTGAACCTGACAATAGAATTCATAGTCATTGTTGCAGACACGTTTTTGTTGTTGTTGTTGACAGCATGTGGTTCAATACATCTAAAATATTGTCTTTTTTTTTTTTGGTTTCATAGTTTATTGTTACACCTCTAATATGAAGTATCTAGGTATTGATCATAGACTGTATATATACTGGACCAACCTATTCTCACAAAAAATTCACAGTAAAACATGCGAAAAAGTGGTGCACAAAAATTTGTACATATTTTTTGAGTGGATTTTGTACATATCCCATGTATTTTCCACTGGTAGGCAGTGTTGACATCACCAACACCAAGATGGTGGATCATCTGAGGGACATTAAAAAGTGGTAAGTCGTCTTTTACTTTTAATTATTGTTATTCTAACCCTAAACCTATCCCTAACCTTAACCAAAACACAAATGCACATTGCACATGAATGTGGGAATTCACAGGAATGTGCACGAAATCTGTCGCTTAACATTTCGTATCATGTCATACGAAACGCATAGTGAGAATATGTTGACTGGACAAACCCTCCGTGACATTATGGTTTGAAGCTCAGTGGGGCGGTTCCAAATGTCAGCATCTTGGCAGTGCCTGCCTCTGTGTCACCCTCGGCCAAGCCATGAATATGTAAAGAGTTAAAGGGTGGGCAAGACTGGTGTGACCTGAGTGGGACGAATGAAGGCCGAACACGCCCCCCATCTCACAGTTACCAAATAAGTGAAGCTAAAGCTAACAGGACAACTTTGGTTCAGGTGTTTCATTAACATATTTTTTTGGACTGGGCGGTGGTTTTCGTAATGGGTGCAGGTATTAAAATCTAAGACGGTATATTGCCTCAGTGGCCTATCAGTGGACCTCATGTTACCATGCTACCTGCTAATTAGTGCTAACATTTTTATTAAATAATACCAAAACTTCACTCAACGGAAATACAGGAGCATCGACTTCTTTGATGGTCCTTTAACCACACAGCAAGCCATATTATCTCCGATATTTGTAATAAAATGCTCAGAAAGGACAAACAGTTGACTTGACCAGTTCGAATCCACAGCAGCTGGCAGCCACTGCTGGCAGGGCCCTGACTCTGGTACACAGCTGTCACTCAGAGCGACCACGCACGTAATTATTCATAACTGTATGGCTTAAAATAGCTTCAACTGAAGAGGTATATATAAAAAATTATAACAAACAGTTGTCATGATCGGGGAAACTAGCTATAGAGATGAAACTGTTTTTTGTACCAAGCAGTAAATTTTATTTCTGGTGCTCAGTTGGAGATTTCACCATGGGGTCTATGGGAAATTACTTTTTTGGAGGAAGCCTTAATTGGCCATCCAAGGAACTGCAAGTTTTGGCACTTCCAAGTTGGCTTCATTTTCCAGCACTGGAGGTTGCCGCTTGGTAATCTATTCATGGTGATTGGTATTATTAGACTATGTTTTAAGGTCTCTGTCTCTGGTATTTCTGATGCCACTCCAACTCCTTGAAGGCACAATGGAATATGTCTGGTGCCAAAAGCATGAAAAATGCATTTTTAAAAATTAACTAGCAACATTTACATGATAATATTCCTTCTGGGTCCACAAAGAAACCATCCCAAATAAAGCTGCTCATGGTGATCATTAAATATAGTATCTCAAACCCTGGTCATATAAAACCAAACCAATCTGCATTACGAGTTTCCACAGCACAAACCTATCAGGGGTTTTTATAGCCAGTGCTGAACTTAGAAAACAGCCGTTTTTAAGCTAATGGTTACTTCACCTTTTGCCCTGTGTGCTGATTCCCTTAATACCAGCCTGACATTTTAGCGTAGTGAAGCACAAACCACAATTACTTCCACATTTCCAAGAGGCGCGCTGTGCAGCGCCCGGTGTATGATGTAGTCACATGGGGCTTTTGGAGAGAAAACTATTTCTCTGTGTGTACGTTCCCATGTGGGTTGCATTTCCTGGCTTGTGTTTGCAGTTCTGTCTATAAATTATGTGGCTAGGTTTTAAATCATTTATCAATTAATCAGAATAATTGGAAATTTGGCAAATTTTTTGCCTGGGAAGGGTTTTATTTCGAGAAAATGTACTCACTCCAGCAGCAGTTTTCACTGGCATACCTTGTGTCTGCTAGCTTTTGAGCAAAAGTGGATCCAGAATATCTATAAAACCTTTCTTTTAGACAGTATAATCCTCTGATCTGGTGTCTACCTGTGTGCTTAATACAGGTAGTCAATCATATATGTAGCAAGCCAAAGCTAAACACACTACCTCTGTTACCTAATGTAGCTCTAGCAGCAGAGTTAGCTTAAAAGCACTGTCCAGTGTTGCCAACTGTGTCCAATACGAAGTAGCTAAAGCCTGCTCAAAAATTTCGATCAATGTCGCTAAATGATGCCATGCACTGATTTGCATATTTATGACATCATCACGTTACCTTCGCTTGCCAACAAACACTTGGCCATCAAAAGAAGAAACATCAAGACTGGTTTGATGAGAATGACCAAGTTCTGAAACAACTTGTAGACCAAAAGCAGAATGCATTCCTCGAGCTTCAAAAAGACCCAAACTCGAGAGAGAAGAAACATCGACACCAGGAAAGCAAGGTGAGTCTGCAGAGAGAAACTTGCAAACTGAAGAATCAATGGTGGGTTGAAAAAGCAGCCGAGATCCAAGTGCTTGCTAATAGACATGACATCAGAGGCTTCTTCAACACCACCAAAGCCATATACGGTCCTTCTAACCAAGGACAAGCCCCTCTATGAAGCAAGGATGGATCAACTCTGCTGAAAACCAACCATGACATCAGTGCAAGATGTAAGGAACCGTTTGAAGAACTTTTTAACACCAGTCCGACAATCAACGAAGAAGTGCTCAGTCATTTGCCCAGTCAAGACACCATCGACGATCTCAGTCGGCCCCCTAGCCTCAAGGAGACCTGCCTTGCCATTAAAGCGCTGAAATACAACAAAGCCTCCGGCATTGATAACATCCCTGCTGAGATCTTCAAAGCAGGAGGGTCTCTGCTCCAGCAGCAACTACACCAGCTTATTGTCAAGATCTGGACCCAAGAGGACATCCCGAATGACTTGAGAGACGCAATGATTCTCACCATCTACAAACGACTGTGGGAACTACCATGGAATCTCCTTGCTGTCCATCACAGGAAAGGTCCTGGCCTGCATCGCTAACAACCATCGCAAGCCAGTCGCAGAAACCATCATGCCTGAGACCCAAAGTGGCTTCCGGTCATCAAGGAGAACGACGGACATGATCTTCACTGTCTGCCAACTGCAGGAAAAGTGCCGCAAACAACACCAACTAATGTACATGGCCTTTATAGACCTCACCAAGGCTTTTGACAGCGTGTCACGTCCCCTCCTGTGGAAGATCCTGATCAAAGCTGGCTGTCGTGAAAAATTCATCAAGGTCCTCAAACTTCTTCATGATGACATGTCTACCACGGTTCTGGTGAATGGGACAAAGACTGAAACCTACAAGGTCAAATCTGGAGTAAAACAGGGCTGCGTCATCACCCCAATGCTCTTCACTTTTTTTATTGCCACCATCATGCACCTGGTCAAAGAGAAATTACCACCCGGAATCAACATCATTTACCGAACCGATGGGAAAGTCTTCAACCTCAGTTGGCTGAGGTCCAAGAACAAAACGAGCACCACCTCCCTCCTGGACTTCCAATATGCTGACGATAACAGCATGGCATCCCACACAGAGGACAGATCCTCGAAACCTTTGACGAAGCCTACACCACGCTTGGTCTCCACATCATCCTGAAGAAAACTCAAATCTTGGACCAACCACCTCCTCTTGAGACTCACCTGAGAGCTCCTGCTATAATACTCAACAGACAGGTCCTGGAAAACATGAGCCACTTTCCATACCTGGGCAGCCACATGTCATCAAATGGCAACATCGATGATGAGATACAATATTGTCTCAAGTGTGCAGGAATTGAATTTGGCCGACTTCGTACTCACATATTCCAAATTAGATACCTCCACAATGAAACAAAAATCCTTGTGTACAGAGCCGTTCTCATTCCAACCCTCTTGTATGGATCTGAGGCCTGGACAACATACCGCCGCCACCTAAAGACCCGAGAGCAATTTCACCAACGCTGCCTAAGGAACATCCGCCGAATTGACTGGGAGGATTTCCGCACCAATAATAGCGTCCTTGCCAAAGCAAAATAACAGACCATCAATTCCATAATCATCAGGAGTCAATTGTGGTGGGCGGGCCACGTCATCAGGATGGATGACAGCTGAGTCCCCAAACAGGTTTTCTACTTTCAACTGAGCGAAGGAAAGCGGACCAGGGGAGGACAGCAAAAGCGCAACAGGGATCTTCTAAAATCAAACCTGAAGAGCTGCAACATCGACTGGAAGACCTGGGAAGAGAAAACTAAAGACTGTGCTAGCTGGGGAGGGCTGATTCATGCAGGAACGGAAAGTTTTGAGAAGACACAGATAAGCAACAAAGATCCCCGACCGCCCAAAACTTCCGACCATGACCACTTGCAACGTATGTCAGAAGCAGTGTGCCACAAGACTGGGACTCTTCAGCGATCTCAGGGTCCACTAGACCACCAAAGATTAGGTGACCATCATCCTCGAATCCCGAGGGATAGCCACAACGACAACCTTCTCATTCTACCAAACTATTCTCCAAATCTGTACTCAGTAGCCTACTACCATAGGATATAACATGCTGTAATTTGCCGCAAGTTATCACAAATGTCTGGTGATTATCTACCCGTCAGTATTGTAGGGAAGGAGGTATCTGAAAATGCGACCTTGGGTGCCACAAAACCGACCTCAAAAGTATATTGTTATATGCTGGTCAACAGCATTTATATTGAGGACTTTTATTAGGAAATGTCAGAATGGAAGGACTGTATGTTGTTGATGTATTATTGCAAAACCAGCTTTTCTGAGCGGCAGGGAGATGGATCATTATTCTGAAGGTCCACTGGTCCGAAGGTCCATTGGTCTGAAAATTAGGGTTGGGGTTGGGGAGAGGGGGGTGGACTGGATTGTTTTAACTAAGTTGGAGATTTAAGGAGTAATTGAATTCTCTGGGAGAGGGGTTAGAACAAAAATTTAATATGATGGGAGTGTGTGTGCCAAAATGTGAGTTGTCATGTAAGTGACAGTCACACTTCGGACGAAATGGGCCTTCGGACGAAATGGGCCTTCGGACGAAATGGGCCTTCGGACGAAATGGGCCTTCGGAACATTGACTAGTCACTGAGTGGCAGAGTGTAGCCTAGCTTAGCTCTGTACAATGAGTAGCTAAGGTTTGACAAAAAAGTCACTAGATTTGTCACTAGGCGCTTTTTGGGGGGAAAAAAAATCACTAAAGGGGTCCGAAGAATCACTAGATCTAGCGACAAAGTCTCTAAGTTGGCAACACTGGCACTGTCACTGTATTTTAGCCAAGTGGCAACATCTGGTGCTGAAACATGAAGGCAATTGGGAAATGCCAAAACCATGTTAAAATCTTCAACCTTACAGCAGAAATAAACATGTTTACAGTCTGATCCAAAAAAAACAGTTTTGGTTGCTATAGCCAGTTTCCCTCTTCATAACACCTGCACGGGGTTGACTTTATATAACTCATCAGTTTAAGCCAATAAAGTTATGAGTACATAGGGGCATGGTTGCTTTCAGTGATCCTACTAGTCAGCATGACACCACACCACTTTCACTTCTGCATTTCATGGCTTTGGCCATATTTATTTTGGGTGCAAACAAGGAGTGAAAGAAGGGAGTTCTGTATTTTAGTAATATATTGGGAGAAATTGGGCTTTGAGATATTATCTGGCACAGAGACATCTTCCAACTGTTTTCTGGAAAATTTATCACTTTATCCTTGTATATTCTGACTTTTTCAAAAATATTAACTCCCTCTTTTTTTTAAACTTTTTTTTCAATTCAGCCCACTGCCATACAAACACACAAATCCAAATGTATAGTTAAATGCATTCACAAACATGTGCTCATAGATACTATCACTACTTCTGTCACTTAATAAACTGTCTAAAAACATTACCTGTGACAGATGTACATGTCGTTTTGGACGCCAGATTTTGCTGTGGTTTTTAAGCACCTCCTTCCCTGATATCCACTAACTGGTAGCAAACAAAAAGTCCAGGATCTTCTCTTGGTTTGCAGTACAACCAAGAACACAGCAGTGTTTGGGGCATATTTAAGTCAATAGGTGAAAAATACTCACTCACGTAACGAGGACCTGGCATGATCCACTCCGTTACCACCAAATACAAATATGGTGGCCACATTGCTATGCTCAGTCCGACTTGGTTAATATCTAGTATGTGCCATGTATGGTCCAGGTGTCCACCTGCTATTAGAGGCCACTAGCAATGGCTGCTAGCTGCTGTGGACTCAACCATGTTTGTCCTTTCTGAGCATTTAATTACAAATATCTGAGAAATGACTTGCTGTGTAGTTAGTTATACTAACGAACCATCTAAGAATTCTGTGCTCCATTTAGCACTGATTAGCAGGTATCAATATCTTGGTGATGTTAGCTATACTGATGTTGCCATGGTTAATGAGGTTGCTGGTCATATTTTTTAATAACTGCACCCAATCCAGCCATTATAAGAACCATCGACCAGTCCACAAAAATATTCATTAAACACCCAAACCAAAGGTTACCTAGCCTGTAATCCTTAACTGTAACATAGAGAGCACAAGCGAGGATCCCTGAGCAGGAAGTGACACAGGTGGTTTGATAAAAAGCTCTTTAATTCCAGGCACAGAGTCAAAAACAGATGTTACACACTCATTGAGCTGACAGTTCACAAATAACACTGAGCAATACTCGAGTTTGTGAGGCAGGCGTGGGTTTGGAACCAGGAGGGCAATCAGACCAAGCACCAGAGTCCAAGACGGCAGGCAAAAGCTCGGTTCAGTGAACAAGAGACCGGGATCAGAAACCAGAAAAGAAAACACAAGGAGAAACGCGCAAAAGTTCAGCATAATGCGAAAGACAATCTAGCACTGGAAGAGCGGAGAGAGAGAGGTTAAATAGAGCAGGGAGTAATCAGCAAGATGGGGAAACACCTGGGAGGACACAACAGGAAGCAAGCAAACACACTACACAAGAGACAGAACCCTTCACAATAAAACACCAGTGATGAACACAAGACAGACACGTGAAAAGCTAGCTTGGGAACTTCGAGATAAGTGGGCGTGTTTTGGTGTATGTCTGTCTGTGTGTATGTGTGTGTGTGTAGTCAATGTGTATGTGATATCTTGACAGAGACAGCCTATCAAGGTTTCACTTTGACACATAAGCTCACCTCCCTAAGACCTTGGACAAATTCAACATTGGGCGTGATTCACTTCCAATTATGGACAGCAGGGGGCCATGTCTCTGTACCATTGTGTCCACTATATTTTGACCAACACCTAGTGTAATCAAGGTGAAACTTCAAACACAAGATCACCTCACTAAGACCTCAGTCAAGTTCAACGTTGGGCACATTTTGATTCTAATTGTAGCCACCAGGGGGCCAAGTCACTGTAACCTTGAGTTCGCTATAACTTGAAAAAGACCTCATATATCAAGGTAAAAGTTACTACTTCACTATCAGACAAATTTGACATTGGGCACATTTCAATTCTGTGATTCTAACCTAGTGTATGTGATAGCGTCACAAAGACTTCATGGATCATGATGAAACTTGGACAATTTTCATGGTTGGGCTTGGTGACAACGGTAAGAGTAAGTATTGCATTTATTAAGTTTGCTTTTAATTTATCATTTAATCTACTGCTGTTGATTTTATTGATTTCTGTTTTTTTATTTGTGACTTTTTATAATTTTATTAAATTGTAAAGATTTTGTGAAAATTTGTTCTTTAATGACAGAACCCTTTGGAGAGCCATTATTGTTCAGCGACACGACCCAAAATAAAGAAGAACGACTTGCTTATGTCATGTATTAAAAACAAAACTCGTAGCTAACCTGATATCAAGGTAACTCAAAATGAGTCGAGATCTAATTTAATTTTCTACATTTCTTTTACGGTAAACCACATTAAGCTAATTAATCATTATCGGTAAAATACTGTTCTTTGCAGCACGAACATAAATGTTTTTGTTACATCTACCAATGAGGCAGTGTTTTATCTGTGTGTTTGATTAGACTGTTTATCAAATTCTGCTGAAGCTTTTTTAGCGATGCCACCAGAGACGTACACTCTTGTGACCCAGCACACCTGGGGTCCAAGCGGTCCTAGCGGTATATTTTATTTTCTGAACCATTATACTTATTCAGTTCAAACTTTATGTAATTGTCACCAATATAGCTGTCTTCGGTTTCACTTATTTTCATTAAATACTGTGGGCTTCATAAAATTTTTTCTTATGGGGTCTGCTTTGATCCCAGTTTGATATAATGCTGTCTGTTCGGATTCCATAGCAAAATTTTGAGCTTTGCGTCAATTTGTCAGAACTACTGAACTACTGAACTGACCTCGTATCCTGAATGAACAGTTTTCATTGAGGATATTTGCATCAGAGCAACTGCAGGAAGTAGGGGTAGGTATTGAATTTTTGATCGTGTTTGAAAAAGAGAAAAAATTCTTTCAAAATGTAATGTGATTTATTAGCCAGATACTCAATAGTCTTTTTCAAACTAGTTGCAAAATAACTCTATCTAGTTAAGCTACAGATATCTGCAAGAATGGCCTAAATTTAAAAAATAAAAAAAACATTAACAGTATTAAAAAAACAAGAAGTTCTGGTAGTGTCTGCATGGACCCCAGGTTTACAGATTAGCAAGTTTCATGATGTGTACTGATGAGGGTTAAGAATGCCAAAACTAATTTTGAACAAATTTGGCAGGTCTATTGGGCTCACGGATGGGAAGAAGTGATTTGATTTTGGTTAGGATCAGTTAATTGTTTGTTTGCCTCGAGGATTACTCAAAAATGTATGCGCTGATTTCATGAACGATAAAGGAGTGGTAGGGCATCGGTCAAGATTTAAATAAGAGAGAGAGAGAGAGAGAGAGAGAGAGAGAACTCCTGACCCACCAACAGTGTAGAGCTGATGCTTCACAGCTCACCAGCTGGAACTAATTAAGAGCAGTTCAGTCAGATTGAACTTACTCACTCATGCTTTTCCTCTCTCTCATACTCTCCTCCTTCACATCCCTTGGCCCTCCTCTCTTTCACCTCCTACCATTCTTCACCCTGTTTTTCCTTTTAAACATACTCATCACCTCATACATTCACACAAGCTTGGATGATTTCACACATTGGGGTATTTTCACAATATGCTTTGCAGTGTTAAATTAACACTGCAACGACTGCGTCCCAATCAAAAGTGTGTTAATTCAACTTTTGCAGCACTAAAGCAGTCCATGTTGCGCAAAAAGTACCGTAAAGTTCCGTGTAAACGGCGCACTTTTTTTTCCGTCGGGACATATGAAAAGTTGGCATGCGCCGTATATACGGGAACAACAGAATCGCGCCAAAAATTTCGACATACAGTACACGTCACACGTCAGTTAACACCTGTCTTTTGTTTATTAAGAGTGTCCATACGTGTGATTGCCCATACGTATTGTCCCTTTGTTAATAACCCAGCGCGATTGAATGGCGCGTTAATCGCTCCGGGCGAAACAATAGAGGGTGAATAACACGGCGCAACGTAAGCTCCCTTTAATATCAACAGCATAATCCTTCAAAGATATTGCCGCCACACAAGTTTTTCTATAAAAGGCAAGGGGGAAAAACATCTCACCTCTACTCAAGATGCCGCGCCAGTCGTTCTCAGCTGCGTTCAAGGTCA